>CAHIKZ030000946.1:1107500-1140000 GCA_903632075.3 Acanthosepion pharaonis
GTTACAGAATAAATGTAAAGAACAGAGTTTATGATGGTATCAGGGGAAGATTATTGTTAACTGTAGACTTGAATAAACTTTAGTAATCGGGGAAGTATCAACTTGCTTTACCTGTACCTATCCTTAGCTGTATTACCATCTTAAGGCGGTAGCCAACGTTGCATCTGTCGTTGTACAAAGTAGCCATGGACCCTAGCAGGTAGAAGAGGCCATATGATTTCAGCTGAAACGAATCACTTTCATTTCCACCGTACCTTAAAGAGTAAAAGGAAAATTCCACTCTGTCAGCCGTTTTCCAAAATTTACTCCTTTGTAAAACAGATCTCTGCTTCCATGATATTTTCAACAAGACAATTTGAAAAGCTTCGAGTCAAGGGTCAATATTTAGTATACAGAAACTTCTTCAATTATTTAGCAGACAATGATTGTCCATGCGACAATTTTATATATATATATATATTTAGAAAAAAAGTATTTCTGAACACAAAAGTATTTTACGCATGACAGTTTATCAAATGCACTTGCGATATACAGAAATAAATTCAACCAGAATACTGATCTAAAACCTGACTAACTTATCAGAAAAAAAAAACAATTTACTCAGGAGGAAAATTCTCGAGGGTGCTTCTATCGAAGTTTATCAAAATATAAATCAACGACCCGGTTTCTTTCCAATCTTATCTTTCCTGAAAGAATTACTACTTTCCCAGGTAAATATGCACGAGCACAAATATGTTGAAAAATCAAAAGGAAACAGTTAAATCCATTACCTCGTATTTTTGAAGATAGACAGCACATACATCTTTCCCAAACCATAATAATCTGATCACAATTCAAATAATATTCATTCATTAAAAAAGATATATCTTACATTTTACTCGCTTAAATTTGACTTACCACTTTTTGAAATATGGGATTTTGTCACCTTTATAAGTTTTGGGCGCCTATTTATTCACTTGGTGATGTTTCATAAGCATTCTCAAATTTAAAAGTCTTTATATACAAATGACTTCCTAGCTATTGTACATAAACATGTGCAACGAATAAATCCTACATTTCATTGATAAAATCCCTCAGAGGACGAAAGGCGTCAGCTAAGAATAGTTATTTCTCTTGTCATTTTTGTTACTTTGAACTGTTACACACAGACACACATATATACATATAGGTACATATGTGTGGGTGTGGGTGTGTCTGTGAAAATCTTAACTATATTTACTTAGAATTTTCAACGGCTATTTTTTGTACAAAGCGCCGTTTATATTTTGGTATAGTACATACCTTCTACCTAAAGTTGCTGCTAATAGAAAGGATCGTAATATCATAATGGGCAGAAGACATGTGTTAATGGAATACACAGAAACGAAAACTGTAGAGAATCCTCAAATGGCCGTCAAAAAGGCGGGAAATATGGTAAAATCTATAATTGAAAGCTGATATCACTTGCGTATTAGTTGCAATCCCGCCTTGATTGGTGTGAAATGATTAAAAAAAAAAAAACATAATATATAGTTATCAGCGAGAAGAAAAGCCCAAGTTACGTGTTGCGCATTGATATATAAAACTAAAGGAAATAATGCAATTTAGATATCTAGGAATTTTTTTAACAGAGGAGAGAAGATATATCGTCAAATTCCGAAAGCACATCGAACTTTTGATAGAAGACTTCCAAAAGCGAAGTAAATTATTGAGAAACAGGAATATTTTGTTAGAAACAAAGGAAATAGTGCTGATCTGCTAGGTAATATCAATTTTCCTTTATCAAGTTTCCTCACCGATGGAAAGGAGAGTGTAGCCTACACTGGTTCTTTAGGAGGATATTGGGAAAATCACTGACGAATAATCTGGGAAACGAGGAAGTCTTAAGAGAAATGCAAGTAATAATGATACTTTGCACCCCACCACTGGAAATTGTTTACCCATTTATTTTGTTTAAATTTAAATTTGAAGAAATGATTCCTATCCAAAATATAGAAGGAGAAATCCAGTAGATGGAGGTCATATCAGCAATATCATTATGAAATAAATATGGAAGTCAAGTTGAGTAAGACATCATCAATCAGTGGGTAATGCTTTACAATACATATTTGTTGCAACAATTCAAGTGTCATATCAATGTTGAAATCTGCCCGTCAATTCATTCAATCAAGTATAGCATCAAATACATATGAAAGGGGTCAGATCAAGCTGTTTTGACACACACATACCGAAAAGCGTTTCCTATTGATTTAAATTTAATTTTGAGAAAGGGAATGACCCCTATCCAAAATATAGGAGGATAAGGCAAGAAGATGGTGGTTACATCGGCAAGATCATTGAGTAATATTAAAATGTATTATTTTTCTCCACAAATTATAACAGTGATTTAAAATCAATGATCGTTACCAAGGATAATGCAGATTAATTGGCTAAATGTAATAGGTAGGAATGAGAAATAAACAGAAAAAAAAAGAACAGGGCAAAAATAATATTGAGGAAACTATATGCGAGGCAAAAAGGACAACACTGTAGCAAAACAACAGCAATAAGGCATAATTTCAACCACTAAGACGTCCTGGGTATGACGACAAAGTACATCCGGCAAGAAGACCTATGATCAGGAGATTTTTAGGAACGTGGAACCACCTCTTAACTTCTTTTGTTCCCAGGTTCACTTTGACCTGGAGTGGTAGCATGTGTTATGGTCCCAGCTATAGGTAAACAGTGAACTCTCAAACAAAAATCAATAGTTTTATAATAAAATGACAATTAGTGCAACGCTAAAAACGCATTTTTATCAAAAAAATTTAGCAGCAATAATTATTTGTAGGTAAATTAACAGCAATACATTTAACAAAAATAGATATTAACAATAAATATATATATCTAAAAATACCTCTACCGTGAAAGTATAAAATAATGTACAAAATATTTAGATTTCGGGACAAAATAACCCATAGAGTTTGATATACCGCTAGAGAAACTCCACCACAACAACAGCACAAACTAAGTATGTTGTTAAAGCGCAAGACGGGATACAGGAAAGCCACTGCAGACTTCTGTCTTCGATACAAAAAACATGATAACTAAATCTGATGACACCGAGAGGAAAAAATCAAGACACACTTTTGTGTTTTGTGTCAATACATTTGAGGAGAGCGGCAGTCATTCATACGAGTAAAAATAAAAAAAAATCTGGAGAATTACGATCACCTATATCAGGACACGGTACATAAAAGAATAATATCCAATTAAGCTTGTCGTATAGTAAAAGAATTTAAGAATTAGATCTGCAAATTAATTCTGTTAATCAAGCGATAGTAAATTTCTATCTTTCTCAAGGTTCGGCGCCACACGTTTACAATTCAATTGCAAGAATATATGTATGATTGTTAGCATAATGACAAGCCCAGCATTCAAATTCTGAATTGGATATACCCAATTCAAACACGTATACCAATTAAAATTTCTGGGAAATATTTTAAAAGTGGACGGAATGTGCGTTACAGAAAGCCGAAGTCGCATTAGGTAGCAAAAGATGCCTTCCAAAGCTGAGCAATTTATTAAGTAAAAAAAAAGAAATATCGTTAGAAATAACTAAACGAGTACTAGACTGTTATAATATACATCAGTCAGTAAATTCTGGACAATCTCATCACAGAAATATGGTTTTATAGATGGATGCTCAGAAAACAATACACAAAAAAATGTGAAACCCGACGGAAACTTCTAATTAACACCAAGAAGTAACAAATGAAATTACTAGGGCTCATAATGAAGAAAGAAATATTCGAAAATTTCTTGCATACAGGACGGATTGAAACTAAGAGGGACAGAGGGAAGAAACGCAAAACCTACCTGGCAAGTCTGAGTGAATAGATCGCAGACAGCAAAATATAAATGTTATTAAAAACTATAATGAACAGGAAATTGTGGAGAGCCATGATCGCCAACTCCTCGAAGAAGAATTAAATACAAACCACATAAGCTAGATATCCAGTAAGAACCGAATGCACTACACAAAGGAGTCGGTTGCCTAATGAGATTTCGAGCCATCTTGATACGTCTTGGCGTTCGTTTCTTCGCAGATATTTCCTAAGCCAAACTCAGTCAAGTGCACGAAAAAAGTATCGAGGCGCGCAATGATGCTGGCTATTACTGTAATAGGTAATTAGTAGGCAAAGCTATATAGCTAAAAGTTGTGATGTGGTAGACTTCTTTTCTTGATCATATGATAAAAAAACTATAGTGATATGTTGTTGAGCCTGTTCCAGACATTCTGTAATGAAGTTAAATGCACCGCCAAATTAAAGTCAAGAACTGTGATAATACTCCGAATTGGAATTATCTCGGCTTCTGTGAGAGAATAAACCTTTTATGAATCACGAAATGGATAAACATTTTTTTTTTACTTAGATGAGTTACCATAGCTATAGAGTAAATCTTACTTTTGTCTTCTTTACAGCCAAACCAAAGTATGGATACAAATAAAAATAATAATTGCTGAACTGTACTAGCGAAAGTTTTAGCAGTTTGAAATATAGAAGGAAAAAAATCTGATCATTACATAGTCGCAATATTTGCAAAAGTTTTTTAGTGTGAGTAATAATCTACAATGTATTTTCTGACTGGAAATAATTTACATAATATAGGCAAATATTATTAGAGCTACTTATTTGATGACTATTCTTCGAAAATCAGATTATCAACATATTTCATCATTCTGTCAATCTATCTATCTATCTACCTATCTATCTATCTATCTATCTATCTATCTATCTATCTATCTATATATATATATATATATATATATATATAGCATATTATTCACGTATATATCGGGTGTAACTGCAAAATTGTCTAAATCTTCCTCTCTCATGTGCCATAGGTCTTTTTTTAAAGTCATTCACAATTCTCTTAATGGTTGTTGAATGGACTTTGTAGGTGGAAGACAGAGTATGAAATTTGGAACCATTACGGAAGGCCTGACTGATCTATGTCACTTCACCATTGCTCATTTGGGAAAATAGTGGGTCTGACATAAAACGATTTTATAGTGTTTTCTTTTTAGCTGAATAACTCAAGGGAATTTTCAGTGATTGCGACGAAAAATGGTGTCAAGATGGCTAAACGTCTCATCTGAAAACCTGGGAAAAGGAAACTCAGTTTAATAATTTTGTAAGTTAATAAATATTTTGTGAGATGTACAATTATGATTTACATGATTTGGGCAGTTTTTCTGTTAAACCCGGTACAAGCTAATTCATATCAATCACAATCAGTTGATATGTATCAATCTCTCACTACATATCTGAGTGTATTTTTATATATATGTGTTTGTATCTACCATCTATATTTATATAATAATAATAATAATAATAATAATAATAATCGAAAATCGATTGATATCAGCATCGATTTCCATATTTAACGCCAGAAGCATCGCTGGACAAACCAACTGAATCGCCTTGTATTCAGCAGAAGGCCCCCAAAAATGCTATACGGCGAGATGTCGCATGTCATTCGACCCAGCTTAAATAATGATGCGATTGAAAATAACTTTAAAAGAGTCCCTTACAGTCATAGTTGTATCTCTGGAGAAATTGGTTGTCCAAATGTCAAATCTGCAGATAGAAAAGAGGTAATCATTCTTCTATCAATCAGTCAATTTATATGATGAATGTGACAAGTCGTGTCTCTTTAATTGATCTTGATTCAGGAGAAGTGTTATATAAACCTTTGTCAAATTCTGAAATAAGTCAGCCGATACCTGAGAACCCACACGGAAGTTGAACAGAATTTACAGTCTAAGTCAGGAATATACAAAAAAAAAGCATTGCAAGTCATTTGTCTTTAAGATCCATTTTATTCTCACGAGAACAAAAACCTCCGATCAAATTTGTCAAGGATGGTACAATTGGATTAACAGCGCGGCCACCAATATATATATATATATATATATATATATATATATATATATATATATATATATATGTCATTCTATTCATTATTTTAGGCGTGTATTCATATCTCAGCTTGTTCATCTCTCTCTCTCTCTCTCTCTCTCTCTCTCTCTTTGTATAAATATATATATCTTACTTATTATAAAACGTAGATTGTGTGTGTGTGTGTCTGTAACGTTTATATATTGGATCGGATTTCCTACATTTTTCAACCGATTTCAAGAAAACTTCACAGGACTACGTAAAATTACCATGTGGTGGTTCTAACAGCGCCAAAATGGGAAAAATATAATCGTTTTTGCACAAAATCAATTTAAAAACACGATTAAGAGACATCGTGAAAATGGAAGGGGGACAACTCACATCGGGTTGTTTGTGTGTGTGGGTTCCTTTAAATATGGGAGCGGATTTCCTATATTTTTCAGCCGATAAAACAAAACTTCACTTTTTTTTTGGCAGGTAGTGTTTCTTATTCTCTTGCACACTTTTTTCTTTATTTACATTCAGAATGCTTTAAAAATTCCATTTACAAGACAATTATTTATAATAAAATTCTATTCAATTGTGAATCTCATAACGATTGAAAACAATGGTTTTGTTTGAGTTTGGGTTTGACCAATTCGTAAAAAAAAAAAAAAAAAAAAAAAACTAATTAAGACATGCGTGTCCGTCAACCTTAAACAATAATCGAACGATCTCTACTGATTGTACGAATACAAACATCGGATACATTCTTTATCTTTAGGGAAAGATAATGAAATCTAAACATACACAAGTCCTAAATAAAAATAATAACCGGAACGGGAAACTACTTTAAATACACATGGTGTCCACTTTTATTTTTGTATTCAATAAGTAAAAATCATAAATTGTAAAAGATTATTATTACAGAAAGGCTACTAAATGAATAAGATTTGTTAGATCATAATTGATAAACTCAAATAAAGTTAATATTTTTTGTATTTGAAACAACGAGTGGAAAATATATTCAAATCAGAATTCCAATTATGAATCACCACAAGCAAAATATGCATTTTTTTTTACTGTATTCAATAAGTAAAAATCATAAATTGTAAAACGAAAAGATTACAGAAAGTCTACCTACATTTTTCAACCGATTTCAACAAAACTTTTTTTTTTGGCATGTAGTGTTTCTTATTGTCTTGCACACTTTTTTCTTTATTTTTACATTCAGAATGCTTTAAAAATTCCATTTACAAGACAATTGTTTATAAAATTATTCTATTCAATCGGAAGACTCATAACGATTGAAATCAATGTTTTTGTTTGAGTTTGGGTTTGACCAATTCGTAAGAAAAAAAAAAAAAAAACTAATTAAGAGATGCGTGTCCGTCAACCTTAAACTATAATCTTTGTCAGTTTTATTTTTCAGTCTTTATGATGGTGGATACTTGATCTATCTCTTACTGTTATATCTCCGGGCAACGCCGGGCTCTACTGCTAGTGTATATATATATATATATATATATATATATATATATATATATATATATATATATATATTAAGCATTTCACCCCAAGCAAAGCGGGAATGACACTAGTGAAAATCGGGGATTAATGTATCAGGAGATCACGATTGTCGTCACATTTAAATTTTTGAAGATTGTAGTTATCGGGCAAGCAAGAAAGGGGAAGGGAGTTTCACTGTCGGGAAGTGCGAGAGAAGAAACTATTGGAATAGAAGAGGCGGTTATATTTAACTGTTTCAACTGTAAAATGATGGGACCGAGATGCCAAACTAGTAGCAAGATTAAATTCTTGCAGTCGGCGCACCAGGGAAAATAGCTCATCAGAGCATTTGCCATGAATATATTTGTTGAAAAGACAGCAATATCACGTGACTAGTGTCGAGATGCCACGTCAGGACCGATTCGATTGTAGCTCTTTCTTTGTATTTTGTCGAGAACATCCAGATGAACAGCGGGAGCACCAGACCAATACTGGCAACAGTATTCAAGGAATAGACAAATGATAGTTTGTAGATTGATTCACACGAGAAAACCTTCAGGCACGACAGAGAGCATTACATTTCCTTGTAGTAAATGCAGCTATAGATTCAATTTAGTTGTTCTACCTCAGAAAAGTAAAAAAAAAACTTGAGGCCAGGAAAGTGCAGTGAATAGGTCTCTTGAATTTAAGCATCACCCATACTGATCCATCTCTCTCTCTCTCTCTCTCTCTATATATATATATATATATATATATATATATATATATATATATTCGTATCTTGGTAATATTACTTATATCTGTTTATTTATCAGTCTATTTCAACAATTATATATCTCTCTTTACCTGTCTTTATTTGTTTATAATTTCTTTATAATACAATTAAGGCATTTCATTATCTACCTATCTTCATACTTATTTGAGTATGTATGCATATATATCTATCAATTTATCTACTTATCTATCAATCTATCTATCTTTCTATGCTTATTTTTAATTATATGTACTTATTCATATCTATCACTTTTCTATCATGAACGTTCTGTAATGAGTATATATATATATATATATATATATATATATATATATATATATATATATATATATGTTTGTATTGCTAAAGATTATTTTTTAGATTTTTTTTAATTTAGTTTAAATTCGACAATTTGCATTAAGCCTTGTTTTTACTGGATATCACATTGTCCATAGACTCCCATTTCTTTAAACAACATTTCACTCAAGTAAACTTTAAAAGAAAGCCCTGGCTATGATATAAAAATATCAGGCCATCCCATAAGTTCTGTCCGAATTTTAACTTTTTGTTAAAATGAACGAAATTTAAAGAGTATTTTATAATGTCTCATGGAGATGAACATTATTTTTATGTTTAGAAGCATTTAAACTGATCAAATTTTAAT
The DNA here is from genome assembly GCA_903632075.3 of Acanthosepion pharaonis. Lineage (NCBI taxonomy): Eukaryota > Metazoa > Mollusca > Cephalopoda > Sepiida > Sepiidae > Acanthosepion > Acanthosepion pharaonis. The sequence continues at coordinate 1,116,331 of CAHIKZ030000946.1, forward strand.
CCAGAGAACAATAGAATTAAATTTTGTTTGATTAAAACCCTGCTAACACGGAAGTACCCAAGAATCATTTGAGGCACATAATGCTTTATGAGTTCAAGAAAGGAAACTCAGCAGCCGAAGCGGCTAGAAACATTCACTCTGTTTATGGAGAGGAATGTGTGAATGAAAGAACTTGCAGAAGATGGTTTGCAAAATTCGGAGGTGGAGATTCCATCCTTGAAGATGAAGATCGAACCGGACGTCCAGCTGAGTTTGATGAAAAGCCGTTGAAGAAAATTCTGCTTTATCAGTTGATGAATTGGCAGTGGTTCTCAGTTCAAACCATACAACTGTTCATCGTCATCTTCAACAACTTGGAAAAGTTTCTAAACTTGGAAAATGGGTGCTTCATGAATTGTCTGAAAACAATCTCAAATCCCGAGTTGACATCTGCTCTTCTCCCCATTCTCGCCAACTTGTTTCACCCTTTTTGGATAGACTTGTGACTGGCGACGAAAAATGGATCTTTTATCGAAATGTTAAGTGTCGTAGACTGGCATGGTAAAGAGGAAGGACGTCAGTCACAGCCGAGAATGGAACTTCATGGGGAAAAGGTTCTTCTTTCAATCTGGTGGTATCGCCAAAGTATAATCCACTTTGAATTCTTACCACCTAATGCAACAATTAATGCTCAAATATACTGTCAGCAATTAGAGCGTTTGAACCAAGCTTTGAGGAAAAAAAGACCTGCTCTATTGAATCGAAAAGGGGTGATGTTTCATCAGGACAATGCGCGACCCCACACAGCAAGAATCACATCACAAAAGATCGAAGAACTCTGTTGGGAGAAAATTCCTCATCCACCTTATTCTCCCGATCTTGCTCCTTCAGATTACCATTTGTTTCGTAGCTTACAGAATCATTTAGAAGAAACAGCTTTTGTAACACTGGAAGAGGTTAAAACTGACATTTGTGAGTTCTTCGAATCAAAGCCAAAAGAATTTTACTGTAATGGAATTGGTAAGCTTGTTAATAGATGGAAGGAAGTCATAGAAAATCAGGGAAAATACATTGTTGATTGAATCTGTAATTAAGTGTAACATTTGGTCACTTGTTTTCTTTATTCAAAATTCGGACAGAACTTATGGGATGACCTGATATATCCGGCAGCAAGGCCCTGATCGGGGGATTCGTGTTTTTGAGGAGCGTGGATTCCCCTCTGTGTTGCTGTATCTCCCATATCCACCCTGGCCCTGGGTGGTAGAACCAGTTAGCGTCACAGCTATGAGCAAGTAGTAACCTCCACAAATAAAATGCTATGAACGTATAAAAATACATTTTATAGTAAAAATACCACCAATACATTCTTATATTGAACAATTAGCAACAATACATATTCACATTAGAATTACCAACAGTACGCATATACTAACAGATTAAGGCGATTTCAGCCAAAACCGTTTAAAAGATTACTAGACACACAACATGAAGCTTTCATGACATCAATCTATATAATATAAATTATTAAATCAAACTAAAATGTATTAAATCAAACTATATTCCAATATATAATTTAAATAATATGCATTTAAACAGACAAATCAATCAATGAGAAAAAGAAAATGCGTTTTTATGCCGTGTTCGAACCTGCGGACCAACTTTTCAGAAAAAATACAGTCTGACCCGTTGTGCTTTCGTCTGTTCACACTCACGTTCCATAACAGATCACTCACCCATTTAACCTTTTAAGTAATGAATATTTTGTCATTTAGATTTTCGTTGAAGAAAGAAGACAGTTTCTAAATTTTCTTAATTCAAACATTATTTTACTAGATACCAATGTTTAATTACACGCCTGGATATTTAAGTATTACGACTACCATCTTGCGCTGTGAAGAAAGGTAGATTTTCTTATTTAATGTTTCTCGAGTTCGCACGCCTTTAGACGTAATAAATACTTTTTATAAAGCGGGGTACCCACTCAAACAATACAAATACTATTTGAACTAATATATATCCGTATGTCTTTGTCAGCCTTTTCCTATTTATGTAAGTATATTACTGTCTCCTATCCATATATCTATTTATATAAGTGTCTGAGATCTTTTATTGCAACTATTTACATTATTCAAACTGTTGCCTTTATTTTATTGACGAATTCACGACATTTCGGTCGTTGTACGCTCCGGCCTTCTTCAGGTGAACTTTCGAATTGGGCATTGTATTTACTCTATGCATGTAGATTTTTCTAATTCCAAGCGCCATGCCTTTTTTTGGATATCTTAGTTCCAGTTAGTTCCCTTTACTAATTTTCCAAGATTTTGTTCCCGCTTCCGTTATCAGGAATTGGGTCAATTCATTTTTATGATTAGTTCAACCAACGCTTTTTTGCACTGGGCCATGTGTCAATAAAGATGACGACCACAGTCAACTTGATGCAAATAGCGTAACTGTCTTAATTTGTTATAATGAATAGCAATACACGCTTATAGACAGGTATGTCTCGTGCAGAGTTTTTTTCAAGCAAGTGTGTTAGCATTCTTTTCATGATTTTGTATTTTTCAACGATGTGCTTGTTTAAAACGGTAATATGGTTAGGAAATAATTGGTGTACGTTTGTAGAGCTTTGTTTAAACAAATGACGTCGTCTTTCTTTTTGATGGCATGCTCATTTCCATTATAAATGCCTAATGGTTCTATGACCTTGTGTCAGATGAACAAAAGCCAAGCAAATATCTACAGCAGCACTTGTGATGGTGACAGAAAAATAATTCTTCATAATAATCCGTCGCTATGATTCTATATTAAGACTTCGAAATATACGCCTTTTCGAAGGAGACACAAAAATGCCAGTGAACAAACAATTTCGTGCGATCTTTAAGTTAGGTAGAATTGCACTAATCCGATGTTAATTCAATATGTCCAGTTGAATTCATTGATCAGGCCATTTTTGGCGAGTGGGGCGAAATAACTGTGGGATATACGGAGCGGATCAATGTGATGGATTTTAGTTTCGAATGATCCAGGGACTATAATTCGGATGAGGCGAACGATCGTTTTGATCTATAAGTCTCTGGCTTAAAAATCTTCCCATTGAAAAGGGCAAATGGATTATTGTGTGAAATACAGCGTGTAATCAGATTATAAAATGTTGTATTTACAATAGAATTTCGCCGCTGGTGGCATAGTTCTGCTGAAGCAAATGCAAAGGACGATATCTCATATTTGTCGTTGGAGAATTTTGCAATAATTTCTATCTATCTATCTATCTATCTATCTATCTATCTCTCTCTCTCTCTCTCTCTCTCCATATATATATATATATATATATATATATATATATATATATATATATATATATATATATATATATATATATGTATGTATGTATTAATATATATACATAACTCCCGGAGCCAACAGTTTCATGCATTATGCAATCGTCATGTATACCTGATGACGACAGTGCATGAAACACTGAGTCGCACCGTCGGTGTGGGGTATTATCACTCTTTATTAATATATACTTAAAAGCTCAGTTATTATACATTGAACACTGTTTTCTTTACACCAAATCATATATATATATATATATATATATATATATATATATATATATATATGCGAACACTTGCACGTATATGTATTTATATTTATTTGTTCATATATATTTATATATATATATATATATATATATATATATATATATACAGAAAGAGAGAGAGAAGAGAGAGGACAGACAGAAAAGTATATATATGTGTGTGTGCAAGCGCTTGTGTGTGTGCGCGCGCTTGTGTGTGTATGAGGCAGGGTGGCGTACTGGATAGTGGCTCGAATTGAGGAAACAGAGAAGCGATTTCGAATTCTTGTCTAAATACGTACTAATACTCTTGCAAATGGCATGAATCCTCTTCTCTCTCCCCTGATATGGATAAATTGCCGGAAATACATAGACCTGATGGCACCCATTCTAGGAGAAAGTAACTCTGAATTCAAAAACTGTATTTAGTATTTTTAGCACTTACTAAGGAAAGGATTGTCTACACTTGAATAATAATGATGATGACATTTTTATACACAGTTTGAAATTGTTAATCAAATCTTCAATAATTCAAATTTTATTTTTTAAAAAATGTAAAATTTTATCCAGTTTCGATGCCAAAACAAAGCCTGAGTTATAATTCTATGTAGTCTAAATATGTCGTGTTGAAGTTATCAATCTTATTTGATGTATTCTAAAAAAATATCTGCTGTGTTAATTTATTAGGAAAAATCAAATAATCACATTGTACTTGAATAAAAAGGCAATAAAATCATCAAAAAATAATCAGGACCTATAATAAACCAAATAACATACACATAAATAAATCTTTCAATCCTTTATATATTGAACTTTCTTCTCAACAACTGCTAGCAATCTATCATTTATTAAGTTTCTTATTTCTTTTAATACATCAGTTTCTATTTCCGACCTGGTAGTTTTAATTTCTTCCCATAGTTCTGTTTAGCCATAATATTGTTCTCCACCTTCATATAATTTCATCTTCACAATTGACCATATATATTCGATCGGATTCAGATCAGGACTTGATATTGGTCATTCCATTATCTTCTCTCCTGTAAATCTTTTACGCTCAAAGGATTCATGGATATGTTTAGATACGTGAGAAGGAGCATTGTCGTGCATAAATACACACTTTTGTCATGAAAAGTAATTTTTGTTCATAAAATCCCAATAGTTATCACAATACAGTTTAAGTGATTCATCAAACTTGAATGGTCCAATAATGGTTTGGTCAACAATTCCAGATTGTATCATAATACTACCACCGACATGTTACCCTCTGTTATCTACAGGCACATCTGAATTGGATATAATCCATCCTTTGGCCCATCCATCAGGTCCATCAAACGTCGACCAATATTCGTCTCTTAAAATTATTTTAGAAAGGTCAATTTTCATGTATTTCTTAGCCAAACTTTGATGCTTTAAAATATTTGCTTTAATGAGATGAGGTTGCCTCGGAGATTCTTTTACAGATCCCAAATCATGAAATGTTAGACACCTTCTGTCTTTTTTAACTCATTCAATTCTCTCCTTTTGAAACATCTGAATGCTGGTCAAAGTTGTTTCGCGATAATTCGCTTTAGTTTACATCTCGCCGAAGCAAATTCTTAAAGCTTCGCATTTTGCAATAATTTCTATGCTTGCAGTTCTCTATCTGCTTATATTTTCAAAAGACTTATTTATCATTCGATGATCTCTTCAAACGTTCTTTGATATTTCCAGTGTGAACATTCCCTCAGTCAAAATTGTTATTTTGTTTTCCAGTAGTTGTTAGTCGCTTTCCTTTACCCATAATTAAAGATATATTATAAACAAAAAGAAAAAAATATCACTTTACTGATATATGTTCAAAAGGTTTGCTTTTCTAAAAGATATTTGTGAATTTGGAATGTATATTTTAAAGTCTATTGTTCACACAGATATATCATAGCTGACAAAATACATCGTACACTTAACACCTTAAGTCATCTTATATTTGTATTACTTCTATATTACCTTGTGATATAATTGAATATGCGTACACCTGTCTTCCTCTTCACTGGAATATGATTGGATGGTGTCCGTCATAAATACCGACGGACTTGTAGGAGAGTAAAGAGCCTTAATCTGAGAGCTAAGTCTATAACGACGCCCATTGGACTACGCCATTGATCTACACTTCTTACCTGTGGCTACGACGCGTACAATTCGATTACTGCTACCGTTAAATACTTGGTTATATTAGCCAAAATCAATTAGTTATTTCGTTTAAGTATTATCTCTTTCCGGGACATATCACATTGAAACACCGTTTCTAGTACGATCAGTTAAGCAACGTCATGTTTGGTCAGTAACTAAATAGGTGACTACTTGGGAATATTATGCGCTGCAAGCTTGAAAGTGAGTGTGCTGCAATGGATAATGGCTCGGAATTATTAATTGGAGAACCGAGTTCCAATTGCATTTGGTTCGTTATATTCACTTACGCGCAAATAACCCTGCGTAAAGCATGAATACACCACTTCTCCACCAGCAATGTGTTAATTAGTAAGACTTATATCACTAAACGCTTATTAAAAAACATTAGATTAATAAGTATGTATATGTTACAACCTTTAAATTTGTCCTGGATTTAATAACGCTCAAATGATTTTATAAGCCGTAAAAAACGAATTAGTCAACTACTTATCTGATATTGCCATGAATACAGGACAACTTCCTCAAAAATTATAGGCAGAGTGTGGCAACCGAGATATGGTTCTACACATAAATACAGTTAATACCATTGACGGAAAATGTGTCAACGAAAAGTTTTAATGAAAACCGAAAATAAAATAAATGAGATAGACGTGGATGCTTATATAAATGACTAGCAGCATAGCCCGGCGTTGCCCGTGCTTGATTCAAAAATCGTACGACGCATACAGCAATAGCTATCACTTGACATAAAATATTTTTGCTCTTCCTTGCCTTTAAAGAAGTGCCCTTTGCTGTGCTGATGTTGCTACATACCTTACTTCTTGCCTATCTTACACTGCAAATTTTTCTAAGCTCTATACTAAACATTAAATCTGTTACGAAAAAAGAACTAAGCAAAATGTACACAAAACGATCAGCTTTAAAAAATGATTCGTAACTGGAAAAACCGAATGAAAAAAGAATGTTAGCAACAAATAATTTTTCACACACAAACCACTTCTGCGGAATCAGAATCAACGTTGAGTTTAAGTAAAGCGAATGAGCCAATTGGAGTAAAGTGCCATGCAAATTTAAATTTTTCCCACTTGTGACGAATGCAGCTATCGATATTTTTTGCATGGTAGCATGGTAGGTAAGATTCGTGTCAGTCAGCTGTTGGCTCTCAAGCTGGCCAATAGAATCTTCCGAGCTATTCGTGTCAGCCAGCTATTGGCTCTCACTCTGGCCAGTAGAAAATGGCTGCAAACTATATGAAAACTGCCGTAGAATCATGAAAAAATCGATTATTCCCACAATCGATGGGAGTTGAGAAATGCAAAGTCGGTCTTGGCCTTCACGATAACTTGGAGCATGTGCATGTAAATGTTGGTGCAAATCCGTCGAAACTTGCGGCCGTGCATTCGTTACAAACACACACACTTTTATAGATAGAGATGGGAAAATATATATAAAGTATTCATTGCCAGACATAATGAAAACAAAAAAAAATATCCTATTTTGTCAATGAATTGAAAAACATAGATCGACTCCCACGTGTTTTTCTGTTTGGAGAACACCCGGCAAGTGGCAATGCCGTGAACCCAAACGACGCTTCAAGGAGGGATTAAAGACATTTGTGATACATGTCAACATCGACATTGAGACTCTGGGAAACCATTGCTGAAAGTCGTAGTACCTTCTGAAAAGGAACCGAGACTTTATTGTCCACCGTCGACATGAAAAGGACTTGCATCGTGCTGTCAAGTAGGTCCCACACGTCCAGCCGCATCTACCAACCACACTTCTCTGTGACTCCTGCTCACGAATCTTCAGGGATTGGCTGGTGCTTCACTGTCATCTCCACCATCGCCACCAGAGTGGATAAATGGAATAAGGAGAGAGGATGACAATCCCGATGATCAAATACGAGCGGGTGCCGATTATTACGACTATAGGAATGTATTGAGAAACATAATCACCTATGTTCGGAAGACTCAATACAACTAAAAGCAGACAATGACTATCGGAAACATGGTGAAATTTAAGTTCATTATGTCTCTAATATTAATATATCTATTGTGTTCTTTCTGCATAAATATGCATATTATAAATTCACGAGTTGCGATGGATAAACTGTCATATAAATTACGAAAAATATGGATAAAACTTGTAAATCATTTTAACAGATATATGTACCAAAATTATGCAAACATATCTTGAAATGCTAAATTTATTCAATAAAATCGCTGTTGGCTTCAAATCAAATCCCCCAGACGAAATCTACTGCATCTCTTCTGGAAACTCTCCTTCTTTAAGATGGTGAATACTGCCATAATCCTTGCTTTCAGTTCGGATTTGGTGTTTTGTTGGTCTCTCCATCAAGTTCGCCACACACATAATAATCAAGGAGGTTGCAGTCTGGGGAGTTATTTGGCCAGATATAAGGTGTGATGTGGTCGCCGACATTTACTGACAACCATGACTGCGTACTCCTACTTGTGTGGCATAGAGTCGAGTCGTGTTGCCATACATTGGGTCTTCCAGCAACCACCGTCTTGACCAAGTGCAATACTACCTCCTCAAATATTTGATGTAGACCTGGGTGTTGAGTCCGATGCATTGGGCAATGAATGGTGGCATATAGTCGCAATTCCTCGTTAACATTCCAAGCACATTCCTTATCACCATAAGACTCATGCAACTTTTTGCGAATCCTGCGCGCTTTCATCAAATTGGCACCGAGACAATCTGAAATGTTTTTCTTGGATCTTCCGCAGGAACGCATAATATTTTCCAAGATTCTGGTGCAGTGAATAGAGTCATGCTGCTCTTCCTCTTACAGAGGGTGTCCAAATATACCTGATATACTCTGAAGTCGACAGAATAAAAAAACAAAACACAACGCGCACGGTCTTAATTAAAAATATCAACTATTTACCCGAATATTTACCCATTACAAACTTTATGTACTCAGGTACTTTTCATCTTAGGCTGTCTCTTAAGCTGAGAACCGGATCTATCCTTAAAAGTGAAAAATTGCTTTTTAATCTCCTTTGAATTCAGAGCTTTCTTTCAAACTTCATGTTTCTACTGTAAATGAAAACCTGTATAGCTCGCAGATGTTTGGTCATAAAACGAAAAATATTACATTGAAATCCATAGACGCATTGGAATAACACAAAACGCAATTTGAAAGCGAAGTAAACTTTACGAAATGAGAATTGGGTTTGAAACGAAAATTAATGCTAAAACTTAATTATATATATATGATGGACTCCCCGTCGGTTTCGACGTATGAGGCTCCAACAAATCTGCTTATTTAACCTTGTGCGTGAGTGACAATTCACTCCCGCCAGTGATTTGCAAAGAAGTCCACAGATTCTACAAGAGTGTGGATTCTTGAAATATATGGCTGGAACAGCAGCAGATATTTTATTCTTTTCCCTAGTTTGACGAAGCTTGACAATGTTTGATGCTGCCTTGTTCTTGATGCCATTGTAGCATGTAGTCTTCCATTCATTACGATCAAATGTAGTGTGATCTATATTTGCAGCTAAGAGGTTACTCTTCAGCTTGTCCCTGTACCTAAGCAAAGGCCGACCCTCGTTTCGATGACCATTGTCAAGTTGACCATACATGAGCATTTTTGGAATTCTGTTGTCTTGCATACGTAACACATGACCTGTCCAGCGTAATATATATATATATATATATATATATATATATATATATATATATATATATATATATATATATATATATGTTCTCCTATATGACATTAGTGCTACAAAAATTCATTGATGAACAAGTGAGTTGCCGACAGTATCAATCTAGTTTTGCAGAAGGATGCTGAGAATATCAAGGAATAAGAAACTGAGTGACGTGAAGTTTTAATGAAAATCGTGACAAAAAAAGTCACTTCTACACAGGATCAGAAAGAAAATGGTGACATTTCTAGCGCACGCCAGGAGGAAAGAGAACTTGAAGTATTTTACATTCACAGCATATACTGAATGCACAACGCACAAGAGAATTCAAACTTATCTAACGTGATTCGCAAAAATCGTTGATGAAACGAAGTTGTAGAAAATAGACGTCATTTCCTGAGACTTATAAAGGGGAGGAATTATGGAGAGATATCAATGCCCATAGCGTGAGGGAACAGATTACATAAAGAAGTACATTTGTACTTAAAGCAATTGTCATCTTCACTTTTATGTCATTATCTGCAACTCTAGCACTGAATGATAGCGTTCCTTTTGAAAAATCTACTTTGAGATATACTCAGTTCAGAGAATTTCTTATTGTTTTTGGCAATTCATCTGATGATTCGGATATTACAAAATGTCGTCAGCAAGGTGTATATTGTTTAAAATTTATCTGTTTATTTTTTCTAACGACAACTGTTTCATTGCCCGAAGATACTGTTAAAGTTTAAGCCTGCACTATATTACTTAGGGAAATCATATTTCTCTCTCACCACGGTTCGATCGCCATTTTAGCACTATTATTAAGCATATTTACAGTTAAATACAGAATTATTCGCCCTACCACCAGTGAATATTTTCTAAGGAAAGGTGAATAATTGCAAGTAATTTCTGAATAATTCGTGATATTATCTACATTGTTCAGATTATCATTCTCATCTTTGTTGCTATATTTATCACAACGTTTCGGCCGTTGTACGCTCCGGCTATCTTCAGGTGGTTGGAATGTCGAACTGTACCCTTTATTTAGCTCGGTTGGGTAGACTATTCTAGTTCAGTTCGACATTCCAACCACCTGAATAAAATCGGATCGTACAACGGCCGAAACGTTGTGATAAATTTGGCAACAAAGATGAGGATGTTAGTCCGAACAATGTAAATAATACCTCATCTCAGAAATATAGAGAGAAACTGAATTCGTGATATTTTAAAAGTTTGAATCTATTATATTCCTCGTTATTTTTTAAATTGGTTCAGTCCAAAATTATTCGAACCCTTTATGGGAATTATGAAATAATATTTCTCTATGACAATTATAATGTATATTTTTCTTAACTTGACATTTAATACCCATTGAAAATGAGGCACCGATTTAAAATGAAATAGTATTGACCTGATACTATAACATTCTATAAAAAGACAATATGTGAGTGCAACGTAACTTGATAACTCATTCGCTTTGCAACCACAGCAAAGAAAGTTGAAATTGACAAGAAGCACAGAATGAATATATTTGATGCATACAAATAAGAAGATAGATATACATCACTTCCACGCGTTCAAATGTTTCTAGATCGACAATTCCTAGACTCATTGTGTGGAGAAAAAACAAAGAATTGAGAGAATAGAAAGGACAATTGTTATGTCTCGAAGAATCCTTACTTTAAGACAAAGGACATTGTCAGTGATGTAAAGACATCAGAATTTAATCTATCGATGAAGACAGACACTAGATACTTTCATCAAGCAGGACTTCGAGTTTGTCGCCCAAGGAAATCTCCCTTGCTTAAAGCTAAACACCTAAAGTGCAGATTAGCTTATGCAGGAGAACTAGTGAGAGTCCAGGGTATCATGGATAAAGAGAAGTATTTCCTTATTCTTGAAAATAATATAAAAGAAATTGCACAAAAGCTGACTTTGATTCGTCACTGGATGTTCCAACATGACAATGACCAGAAACACAAGGCATGAATTGTTAGTTAATATTTAGATGACAGCAATTTAAGAAATTGCTGTGCCTGTAAAAAGTCGTGACGTAAACCCTATAGAATAATTATGGATATATTTGAAGGAAAAAAAAAAGAATGAAGTCCTTAGAGTTTGGACGAAGTAGAGGCTGTTGCAAATGAAGTTTGGAGCAAAAAACCAATCATGTGTAGTGATATTGTAAGAAACTATAAAAAAGCAATTAAATGCATTATTCAAAAAGAATTGTTACACAATTCATCGTGGTCATCACTGCACATTCATTCAAATGCATAATTAAATTATTTGTGAAAAATGCCCACGACTTTTCCATGTAAATGTAAGTCATTACAGCGTTATGTGTAGTTATTGAATGACGGGGTGAATACTCCTGCCTACAACTCTATGAATAATCTCACTACGGTTGAATTATCAGGAAGTAGATTTCCAGATATTTATGCGGATTGTTATCCCCTTTGAATTTCTGTGACCAATAATGTGTCCTCTGTAGAAAATATGGATAAAAGAGAATTGACGCGACACGGCGAGAAAAAAAAAAAAGACAACACTAAACTTGAGTGGAAAAAAACGAAACACTATATCAGAAAGAGGAAGAAAAAATGGAAGAGAGAAAATTAAATTTAAAAGTCGTTTAAAAAACAGTGATTTTGCGAGGACTTAACTGGTGGCAGTAAAGTTCGTTCGGTTAACAGTTCTTATTTTTATTCCAACGTCGGAATATATTCGTCGATATATATAGGTCTAAGAGAGGTTCAGTTTTCGGATGCTTTGCTGCAACTATTGGGGCATCCTCGTTCCTATGTTGTGTTTTTGGCCGCTCTATTTTCGGACACCATGGTTGAGTTTTACGGAGCTAAATTTGTCCGTGTTGATTGGTCTGTGGCACAGGAAAAAAGAGACCATGGTAGACTGCTTTCTGTCCAACCCAGTGGCCGGTAATAACAACCCCTACAAATCGATCTATGTAACATTTTTACATCTGTAAATTGCCTGAAAAGCATAACACGGACTGCCACAAGACTTGAGAGTGAAATTGGGTAGACGGAACGCTTGTGAGCCATCGATAGCTGTACTAGCATGAAGTCACAAGTCATCGTGACCGAGGGTCTGAGTGTGTTGGCCTTGTTCAGATTGTTGATCATGCTAGATAAAATAACTCTTTCCCAGAAACTGTAAGAAAGTTCTGCTCAGCATAGTTGCAGTATAAAACACAGGTGAACTCAGTGGGTGTTGAAGAAACACAAATGTGCTTGATCAAGCGTCTGAAATAAGGATTAGATAGCCCCCCTTATAGATGGGTATCCTCGAATACGAGCGGCCAGTTATTACACACACACACACACACACACGGACACACACACACGGACACACACACATATATATATATATTTAAGTATTAGGTGAAAATTATTGCAAAGGAAAATGTTTGACGCGTGTCGAACTTTAGATGGGTTGCTATTCAAATACACACACACACACACATATATAGACAGATATCTATCTATCTATATATATATATATATATATATATATATATAATATAATTGTCCTTCTGACCAATAGTACTATGTTCACTTTTTAAATAAAACTTTATCCCATAAATTTCTTTTATATATATATATATATATATATATATATATATAAATATATATCAACAAAATTTGTCCTTTGACTTTTGACTTTCTAAATATTATAAAAGTTGATGACTCATAAGGTGAAATGGAAAAATTTTAAAACAGTAAGTATATGTAGATTTTTATAGGAACACTGTTTTCTGTGCTTACATGAAAAATTGGAAATTATCAATTTAAAAGAAATTCTTATTAAATCAGAGAAATAAATTAATTCTAAATTGCAAACATAGTTTCAATTTTATCTTAAAATTTAGTTGAAATTTAAAATTTGATTGTGATTTTTCTTATATTTATATTTTTAACAGCGTTTGAACAGAGTTTGACATATATGGCTTATTTTTCTATTTATAAGATTAATTTGGATTTCATATAATTTTGTATTAATTTCTTGTTAGTAAAATTTATATCTTGTACGGATGTATTGGTATTTGGCTGGTATTTTTGAAATTAAACATTTATTGCTTATTGTATTTAGCATCTTACATGAAGAAAATTTCTTCAACAGTTGCATATTAAATATTTCTATACATTTAAAGTATATACTAGTTTCTTAAAGAAAAGAATAATGAATGAAACTCAAAAAGCATATAAATTCTTTTGCATTTTGCTATATTACCTCCATTACACACCCATTATATTTCTTAGATAATGGCATTATCATGTTTCTATAATTTATGCTTTAATAATGAATACGCATTTTGCCCTAACGCTGGGAATATATATATATATATATATATATATATATATATATATATATATATATATATATATATATATATAAGTGAACATTGAAGTCAACACTAAGAGGTGACAGGCTGTTTCATGCTGGACGCAATCGTCAGGCCACCTGACGATTACGCCTAACATGAAATGTCCTGTCGCCTCTGAGTATTGACTTCAATGTTGACTTTTTATTTATGTTTACATACGCTTTATATCTGATATTGAACACTTTATTCCGTAAATATAGCAAATCTTAAAATTATATTTCTTCATTTATACATATCATATATATATATATATATATATATATATATATATATAAATATATATATATATATATATATATATATATATAGTGTGTGTGTGTGTGTTTGTTTTGTGTGTGTGTGTGTGTGTGTGTTGAATGTCGGGTGCACAATTAATATGGCTAGTTTATTAATACTTAAGTATTAAGGTTTATACAATTGTGTATCGCTTAATGTCCTTTCGAGAAGTGGTTATATATCGACATACGTTTTTTTTTTTTCATCAACCTTCAGCAGAATTTGGGGTCTGGTCATTCTCGTTGATCACCATGTTGTTATGACCAAATTTGGACTTGGGCACCTTGTAATATTGTCGCTCATTGCCCTGTTATGTCCCTAATACATCCGTCTTCTTTGCCGGTTATTAGTAGAGATCTAAGACTAGAGGCTCCGAGGTAATGCACTTATATATTGCACGAAATGTCTTCTGATATTGTAATATTTACGATGCCTGTCCCCACGTGAAAAGCTCTTGTGAAAGGATGACAGGAAAATTAGGAGCAATAACGCGGAGCACAAAGAATCGCTTCTAAGAGAACGATGATGGCGTACTGCAACGCGAGGGAATTCACTAGTGTCTTGCACTGAACATGTAGATAACAAAGAGTTAGAACAAGAAAATGCTCCCGGCGAATATATTAATCATAGTCTTTAAAGTGGATGAAAGAAAGAAAGAAACAAAGAAAGAAATGAAAGAAGAAAAAAAGAGCGAAAAAAGCACAGAAATGGAAAAAGAATGAAAACGCCAAAGATAAACAGACAAAACGAATGTAGAAAGAAAACATAGAAATAACGAAAAGTAATGAATAACAAAATAATCCAACGTATGAAAAAACAGTGCAAAAAATAATATATATATATATATATATATATATATATATATATATGTGTGTGTGTGTGTGTGTGTGTGTGTGTGTGTGTGTGTGTGTGTGTTATAAATTTGGGTATATGACCCGGCAGTGTTATAAAACATTGGCAATTTTAAAAGCGTTTATGTTAGTAATTTTCGAAAAAAACATCCAACTATGTATTTCGCCGTTTAGTCTTCATCAGATCGAAGGCAAAAAAAAACGAGCTGCGTCTGTATGTATTGGTGTGTGTTTCAAATAATCAAATCTCATTATTTTTCTCTAAAGCCGGCCTTACTCGTGACTAAAAATAGAGAAAGAAAATGAGTTACTTTAAAAAATAAACCCAAAAAACTCGTTAACATTTATATTCTTCATGTGTCCATATCGAGGGATAGAATCGTTCAGAATGTGCAGATAATAAATGAAATATTTTTTTCATCCATTCGTTCACCCTGTGGACGGCATGTTATTGACAATTAGAAAAACGTTCATAAATGCATAATTTTTCCAAAAACAACCATCTGACTAAGAATTCCACTGTTTAGGTAAATTAGATCGAAGGCGAATATATATATATATATATATATATATATATATATATATATATATATATATATATATATATATATAAAATGTATATTTCGTTCAGACATATTCCGTTGAATATGAGAGAAGGAAAATTTGATGAAACTTAAAACGTTTTTTACTAATATTTTTATAATTTTTTTTTGTTTGCTGGGTGTAAGACAGTGTAAAAAATCTTCATATTGCCTATTCTTCTAAGTGCTTTCGACCTCTATTTTAACCATTTTCAAGAGTGTTCCGTTGTTCCGTGTTCTTAATTTCGTTTCATGCTTTTTGATATATATATATATATATATATATATATATATATATATATATATATATGAAAATATATATATATATATATATATATATATATATATTATGAAATGGAAAAAGTCTGACAATTATTTTAAGACATTTTTTTGTTTTACATTATTTTTATACATACAAATATTCAAGTAAATGTTATCTTATACAATAAACAGTATTTATAACATTTTACAAGCCTGAATATCCCAGAAATCTTCATAGAAAATATTCTTCCTCCGACAGAAATCGAACTTGTATCCTATACGGAACCGTCATTTAGCGTGTCGTGATCTTAACCGATCGAGTCACAGAGGTTCGTCCGGTTAGCATGGTCGAATTTACTGCCTTTAAACTTGAATCTTCTATGAATCTCTCACGTACATTCATATATGCTAAAAGTGTATCCAAATGTAAACAAATGACGTCACACATTATGAAATGGACAAAGTCTCACAATTATTTTACTGTTTTTATCATAATCTTTTCTAGTTCTCTAATCAGTTTCTTGATATTAAGATAAAACCACTGACAATATTGTCTTACAAAGACAAACACGTAAATGTAAATGTAAATATATATGTGTGATTTTCAAAAACACGCATGAACGCGCAAGTATTTTCAGATTTATCCTCTTTAGCTATGGGATTTGAGAAACAACTGTCCCAATGTGAGCGAGATAACGAGAAATATATACATACGTATATATATATATATATATATATATATATATATATATATATATATATATATATATATATATATATATATATTTATATTTGAGAAATATTGTTAGACGTGCAAATGGTATTAAATGCAATTCAACACGTGGTTTCTAGATGCGTAATAAATATTGTTCGGTGTTTTTGGATACTTTTAATATATATGGCCTCGGGAATTTGAAATTTTTTTTTAATTATTCCCATGTTGAGTATACTGGTATTGTCAACATATATGCCCTGTATTTTCTAAATGAATAGGAAGTTGTTTTTAAATGTTGTGTAGTAGAACTTCTCTCCGACAAATGAAGATTAAGACGTCTTGATAATGTTGCGTTCGTCAAACCAACATATATACTTACTGTTTTTACCAGAGATACAATCACCCACAGGACATTTAAACTGATATATAATGCTGTCCTTATCGAAAACATAAGTTGGAGGAGAAGAGTTATTGCTTATGATAAAGATACTTGTGTTAAATTTACTATAAGTTTTAAATGATATTTGTTTTTACTATTTTTATTTGGATGGGTGGAGAATATATGAGAATTTTATGATTTTTTCATCTTGTTTATAGTTAGAATTTGATTACGATATAGAAGGTTAATATGTTTAGCGTTATTTGAGGAGTTATTTTTTTATACACGTTTATATTTCTAATGGGCCGTCTAATTTGTTCATCAAAGATGTAAATATTCATGAGAGTTTTTATTATTATTGTTACTTTTTAATCCAGTGTCGAAAATTCCCATCACATCGATCATAGTGACAATAATTTTGTCTTTGTAATACACCACTGAAGATGATCTCGGAGAAAATCGAAAGTACTTGGGTAAAAAAAAACTACTGATTTAGAACTATAAAGTATAATTATAAAATAAATAGACATAATATATATATATATATATATATATATATATATATATATATATATATATATATGTGTGTGTGAATGTGTGTATTTTTCTGTATATTTCTACATTATTGAAATAAACCTATTTGAATGAAGATATGTTTTATATATATATATATATATATATATATATATATATATATATATATATATATATATAGCTAGCTAGCTAGCTAGCTAGCTAGCTAGATAGATAGATAGACAGATTTCTTTCTAAATTACTTGGATGAAGAGTTATCATTATTTACACTATTTATTTTCGGATTCTGTTCCTCGACTTTGTTGTTATTATCACTACGTTTTGGCTTTTGTTGTTATTATCACTACGTTTTGGCTTTTGTGCCCCCACCATCGGACTGCCTCTGGTCTCTATCGATTTGTGTATCCTGCTGTAAATTCTTAACTGTGCACTTTATTTAATATACGGGTGTAGAGAGTTCCCGTTCCACAGTGTTTAGGGAGATCGTCTATATCTTTGAAGATTTGAAAAATTCGAACATGAAAATATGAAAATATTTACATAGAACAGCACCACCATGCAACTTAGGCATTGTTCCAACCGACCATCATTTAGTGTCCCTGAGGTCTAGACTCTTTCCTTCCAGACTTGGTTTGCGGACGCACCTCCCGATCATCTGATGAATTGAATGGCAGTATTAGCTAAACATGAAATTCGACCATCAATGAATTCATATATGATAAATGGCTTGAAAGAAAGTCAACAAAATAGAAGGAATTAAGATTTTGATTAAAAAGTAGTAATTTCTTGTAAACTTAAGGGTGATGTGTATAAGAAAAGACAACATGGTGTAGTAAATATTGAAGGGTTTGGATGGAGAGGAAGCAAATTTGACATTTTATTTCATTTAAAAATGGGTAATGTAGAAAATGGTCTTCGGAAACATCTGCTGATCAAATTCCAGTTGGTCGAGACGAACCGAATTTATTACTGTCTTGAAGAGAAGGAAGACAATTACAACGCAAAAGTCAGAAAATTTAAAGAAATAATATTATTTCATGAATGAAGCGATGCAAATGAAAGATTGTAAAAGGAGAAATAGAAATGTGGAAAAAATTTTGTTTTTTGCAATAACATTGTTAGCGTTTAAAATAAAGTTTTTTTTTTTGTTTTTATTGGAATGAATTCCGTCATTCCGTAACACGGTATTCTCCCGAGAAAACTACGTTATGAAATATTGGTTACCAAGTCAGATTCTCAAAATAATTCTTCCTTGTATTGAGTTGGAATATGTTAAAGCAGCTCCTCAAACAAATGATGGCTCATAACCAAAGGATCTCACGTAACAATATGGCTGCTGCCCATACACATATGGCTGCTGTCTCCTTAAAATGGTTGTCTTTCCAGAAAATATATTACTTTTATCGGCTGTATACGGCCTCACTATTGATCGTTGTCCAAACTAAATTTGAAGTCTCAAGACGATGTATTTGTATTGTATATTACATTAAATTTCTCATGATTGAATTAACATTCTTATACTGGTCATATCACTTGCTAAGAAAAAAAAAAAAACTTGGTATGACCTAATAAAATGTAAATGCAGAAGCATTAGATGAAAAAAAATTAAAAAAAATATATATAGATTATATATAAAAAAATATATTGAAACAAGATATACGTAAAGTAAATTGCGACAAATATATTGATAAATGGAGAAAGTTCCTCTCAGATAAATGCTAAAAATATTATGTTGATATAATTTCTTCAGAAATTGATACTTTAAAGGAATCATTTCAGAAAATATAATACTAATATTATAAAAATATATATTGTAAATATATGTCAGTTTGTTACGAAAATACTTCGAGTGTTCAGGATCGCCTCGTCAGTGATCTTATGACAAGTTTAGGGTCTTCCAACATCATACTTGTTCGCTCAAGAGACCCTACTGAAACAGTACTATTCCAGCAGGCGACCCTGAAACAAAAAAATAAAAAATAAAAAAAAATACGCCAACCACGCAACAAATGGACTCATTAAATAAATACCACTGCTGATCTTGAAATTACAAACGACCAATCATTAATGACATACGACACTTCCTCCTCAACCAAGACGATACAAAAAAAAGAATAGACAGCATGCTCGTCATTTTTTCCATCTTTGGCTCACCACGCGGAATGATCCACATTCTCAACGAACAGTTTGACATAACAGGTAAGAAATATTATGTTGATATTATTCCTTCAGAAATTGATACTATAAGGGGAATCATTTCATAAAATTTAATACTAATATCATAAAAACCTATATTGTAAATACATATCATAAATATAATCGTAAATAAAATAAAATATATTATAATTATAATATCAAAATGAACCTACCAAAACTGAACAAAATGTATTACGAATATAGCAACAACATATTCAAATTCATATAACATTTAATGCCATTTTGCATTTCTAAAAAATTCCGGTCAGATTCCTAATATTGAAACGCTCGTATTGCAAACAGTTCCTAACTACAACGAATACATCTTAAAACAAATATGACAAAGCCGTTTTGTGCGTGTTTTTAAAAATCATCATCACAAAGGAATACAGGTGTTAGTGCAGTTACAATAAGTTTCTCTTTGTAAATTACCCCTGAAGATGACCTGAGAATCATATTTTCCTTAAAATTTGTTTTAAGAGAAAGAATTTCAATCAACATTAACTTTTCGGTTATTGAACTCTGAATTTTTTATAATGCAGAAAAAAGTTGGGTTTCGACATGATACATATTGAAACAAAATATTTTTCCAATTCCTTACCGTTCTTTGAGGAAATGAGTTTGAAGATTAAGTTCAAAATCGTAGTTTTGCAATTTCATCAGTGTGGGCCTTATAGCATAGCCTTATAAAATTCATAATTTCCTGAATTTCATTTTACAAATTGTATATGGGCAAGTTACATGACACAAGTACATTATTATCAAAGCATTGTGCCATCAAATAAGACATCCATTTACTTCAAAAGGGAATCATACTGAACAATTTAGCTATATTAGGATGTAATAAATTGTAAAGGGCAGTAGTTTTAATGAGATTTTCAATAAAAAATGCTGATTTAAAACGTATTGTCATGATTTTGCCAACATTATTATGGTAGTAGATAAAGTTTTATCCATTATTGTTTTTATTTATTATAATCTCACAATTTAACAAATCTTATTTATTGAGTTGTTTTTTTTTGTGTAATATTTTATAATTTATTTACTTGTCGAATACAGTAAAATATTGCATATTTTGCTTGGGGTAATTCAGAATTAGGATTCGGGTTTGAACATATTTTCCATTCAGTGTATCTATCAAATCATATATCAAATTTATTTGGATTTATTATAAAAATAGTAAATTTTAAATTCAGTTCGTAAGCAAAAACCTGCGGAATTTAAATACTTCTGTAGATTTTTCTGGCGATATTGAGAACTATATATGCTCAAATATTGGTAAAATCTATGAATCAAATTTTTGGTGCCAGTCCGTATATTAGTGAAATCCTCGCTTTCACAACGAGTGCAATGTTGGTTTCCTAAAAGATCTAAAACTGAAACGTACCCTATTTTTTATGTATGGAAAACCGATAATTGTATCCTTACTATTAACATTATGTGCTCTCATACTTCCAGATGTTTTATCGGCCATCTTTGTTACCTCTGTTATTTTTCTTTTTTCTACATGGATGAATACTCGACTGGCAAGGCCTGCTTTCAATGTTTTACTTGGATTATGATATTTTTTCCAAGATTATATTTAGGAAACTGATGATCTCGCACTGGTATTTTTGCCTCAACTACATGGTATGGAGAGATTGATTAACAATGTTCTCTTGCAACTATGGCTTGATTCCAAACCATTAACTGTTTTTTTAATACTGCTATGAGGCTGTTTGGAAAACAGATGTAAATCATTTCATATCAACACATTACATATGGCTGGAAATCCGTAACAAGTTTCTGGATATTTTTCTCGTGACTTCTTTAACCCCCGTAAATTGGATACAGGTGAAATTTGTCGAGTATGCCAAATAACTGATTAAGGCCAGGGAATAAACCAGCTTTAGAATTATGTATATAACCCTCAAGATAATCATGCTGGTCTGGAGGAAAATGTACACAAATGCAGTTGCTCATTTAAAATATCACGAAGGATTTAATTTTTCGACAAATGAAAATTGTGACAATGTAACAGTTGCTAAGGGCAAAACATTACTAAAGAGAATGAGAAAGTAATAAATAATCGAAAATAAGATTGTGCGTGTACCGTAGCGACTAACATCGCTGATAACAATTGTCTGGACGAGTTAGTCATAGCTTTAACTTTCGTAAAAGCTCTCGGTTAGAAAAATTAATATATCTATTATCTGCCGTTAATGAGTTAATAAAAAGAATGACTGACTTCTCTAATTTTGGAGGGGCAAATAGTAAAGGGAAAAACAGATCTGATTTAAATACTGGTTAAATGACTCTATACCGGAAGGTATAATTGCAACTGAAGCCACAGCAGCAACTCTAAGAGGGACCAAGCAGTAACCAGATACTCCAAGAATGGTTTAATTGGTTTGTTTGTTTTTTACGGCTTATCAACCCGTAGTAGTTTTTTTTTTAAAGATGGAATATATTTTGGATTGTAACTGATTGCTTAGAGTACACGGTTTACGCAAGTAAACTCCCATCTAAGTACTGACAATGTTCGACATTGCTTAAGTACGGTGATCGACAAAGAACCTGTGTTTTCAGTGTGACCTTAAGTTTATGAAAATAATTGTCTAATAGTTAAACATGCATATCTACAAAAAATTGATAATTATGAAGAGACATAAGCCAATTGAACAAAAAAAGAAAGAAAATGTTTTACATCAGAATATAAGAAATACATTGCTTGTGAAATCTGTAGACTTTTGAAATGTCGCTCATCGAGCAAATAAAGAAATGTTTCTGAAATAAGGAGTTAACATTTCTATCTAATAATACTCCACCTATTTACATGTTGCTGTGAGTGCAATCAACCATGAAAAGCAGCCCCACCAAAACTGAACACCAACAGGCATGGTAGGCTTAAGTCTACAATTTCCCAACAGAATTGTCGTATGGGTTAGTAAGAGTGTGCATTTAGTTTTAGTGCGTGAATTTGGCAACAGTATGGCAGGCTACACGTAGTCGAGAATACCTGTCTACTAGGGCGGCTAGAAGATCCCTATGACAGACGCTTGCTCAGGTGCATTTGTGTTTATTCAACACCCACAGAGCCCACCTGTGGTTTATACTGCAACTATGCTGAGTTAGTTTCTGGGAAAGAGTGTGTTATCTAGCTTGACAAACAATTTGAACAAGGCCAGCAGACCCGAGCCCTCGGCCACGTTGACTCGTGACTTCAAGCTAACACAGCTACTGACGGTCCCCAAGGGTTCCGTTTACCTACATACCTAATCACAAGGCTATAGTAATAGAGGATAGAATAGAAATGGTGATCAATTAGACACCACCCTAATTCCCATATATACATTTCCTTTGCTATCATTTTATCTACTTATTAAAATGGGATTGCCTGTGTTTGCTCATTGGTGATCTATGTTCAAACTACAGTGTCGGCAGTGAAACTTTATTCCTATATAACATTATAAATAATTTTTTATGGGAGATATTACATATGCTCTATTAAATTATTAGTGATGGCTGTTTTGTATCTGTGCATATTCACTGTTGTGGGAAGGGATGGGTTTGTGTTGGTTGTTCTTTTATAGCTGAAGTATTTTAAAGTTTTCCTAATGCAAATTCAGAGAGTCTAAAAAGGCAATTGTATGATTTACGTTTAATCCATATACATGAAATTAAGGATGGTGTTATTTTTAAGGTTGTCCTCAGATATTTGTCGGTTTTTATACAAATATGTCATCATGTGTATATGGTTGTTATTACACATTTGGAAAATTATATCTATAAAATAATAATGAAGAAGGAAACCATAATTATTCATTTCATGAATACTGAAGGCATTTTCCATCATTGTTCGATGATATCAGGAAGTCTACTTCCTGTCAAATCGACGAGATTCGAACTCGGGTCTCATGGTCAGAATGCGAACGTTCTAACAACTCGGCCACGTGCCCATCATTGTAACAGAGTAATTGTGAGTTAAACCTATGGCAATATCCACGGAAATAGCGCGTAAAATAACTGACCTGTAATAAAACCGATAAGATATCACGAGACATGAGCAGTACTATAAAATAAGATGTTATATCACA
>CAHIKZ030000946.1:1145000-1242500 GCA_903632075.3 Acanthosepion pharaonis
TTTCAATATATATTTTTACTTCTGATAAAGTTCCTATTACTTTCGTAGTTCTAGTTCTTCCAAGAATCAGTTGAAGATAATGTTGAGGATAGAACAATTTTAATTACATGAGATATATTAATTAAAAATAAAATAACAGGTAATAACGTAGTAATTCAGTGCGGTAATGTGTACGACTCAAACGTTACGCCTCACGGCCTACGTTGCAACGATCGTTCCTATAAGACGTTCTAATCATAACAGATGGACGAGTCCGTGTTCAACTATTGGTGTAAAGAAAGTCGTATTTTTTTTCTAGAAAGCATTATTCTTGTTCATGACAATTATTATTAATAGTATTAAAAGTGATAATCAAGCAATATTTTCTCGGTATCTCATATTGTTTCTCTTGTTTTTGCAACCCAAAAAGTGATTGATCCTTTTTGAAGACTATGTAGTAAACGCCCATGTTTGTACATGTCGTGACTAACGCTTTCAAAAATTTTCGGATTCTTCATTATTTTCCCGTTTACACATTCTGCTCTTAGAATTTTAAAATAAAACTCCACTATATAAAACGTAATTTAATCTCCCGGTAAAATATAAAAACTGAATCTCTGCTTTCTGAAAATGAGAAGAGTGCAGAGGAAAAACGTTAAGACCGAAAAAATTTGTGAAAATTTATGCACAATTTTAAAGGAAAAAATGGTCGGCTAGTAAAAAGTCAAGTGAAACTACTTTAAAACTTTTAAAAATGATTATTTTATATTAGTTGTTGTATAAGTTAAAAAATATTGTCCTCACATACACAAACAACTAAGATATATATATATATATATATATATATATATATATATATGAGAGGCACGGTGGGGTAATGCATAGCAGTTTGGATTACGTGCTAATAACTTTGGAAAACGTAAGGATTCTTCTATTCTTCTCCCTCCATCTCCGGGTAAATAGGGGACACGTAGTGCACCAGCTCTCTGTATTCGACACAACACCTTCACAACAAAAATCAAATCGAATGTGCTGATGCCGGGCTGTCGCTTCCGAGGAAGGAACTGAGCTGCTTTACCCTCATATGTCAAATATGATGAAATAGTCGAGTATATCTATATCTATATTTATCTCTCTCTCTCTCTCTCTCTCTATATATATATATATATATATATATATATATATATATATATATATATTTAGATAGATAGATATATAGATAATCATCATATATATATATATATATATATATATATATATATATATATATATATATATATATGGTAATATTAGCTTCTTCCCGACAAGAAAACAATTGGCATACATTGACCGAGAATTACTTTCGTTTCAAATTTATAAAATACTTGTCTTAAAAGTTTTCTTTTCAGGAAAACAAGTATCCTAACTCCAGTTGCTTCTATTATTTGTTTATTTGTTGTTTTTTTCATGTGTTGATGGAAGTCTCCTTCCTAGCATTTTATTTAATGTAATAGTGAATGTTAACATATTGATTATATCCTTTTTTCTGTTGCAGTTACAAGTTCGAGCTACTTTAGTTGTTGCTACTCTCGATAGTCTCAACAAGTTTCATCCCTCTGCTTCCTCCCCCAAACCACGTTCTGTCATCCAATGCTTAAGTCCGCCAATATGTCACGTGTTGTTTTCGCTTGTCTCTCTTTCCCTCGATTCGACCCGTGAGTATCAGATTCTCCAGGCCCTCTTTCCTCATTATGTTCCAGAAATTTCTGCTCCCTATTCTTAATAATAACTATAAGCCTCCTCCTTGTGTGGAACCTCTCTAAGATTTCATCGTTGCTCACACGCTCGGTCCATGATATCCTAATCATCCTTCTGTAGAACTACATCTCTGTCGCCACGAGTCTCTCCTTCATCGTTGAGGAAATCGTCCAACATTCGCTGCCGTAAAGAAGGACAGATACCACTTAACTGTTCAGTATTATTTTATTTGTTAACATAGATATCCTCCTGTCTCGCAGTACTCTGCCCAACTTTTGGAATGTGTCCTTGGCCATCCCAATACGCCTACAGATATCACTGTCGCACTTACCATAGTCTGTCAAGACGCTTCCCTGCTTGATTCTAGTTTCTCCCGACCTTCAGATCGCATTTCGATCTCATCCACTTACTGACGACCATGCCCTCCGTTTTCTTGTCGTTTAGGCTTAGTTCCATCTTCTCCGTCACCGTCGCTACCTTCTGTAAAGATTTTGTATCACAGAAATGGATTTAGGACATGATGATCATGATGATCATCATTGTACTTCACAAGTATCATATCAAGCATGGGTATTAAATCCTCCAATACAAATGGCTTAATCATGTGTCCTAGATATACCAATTGTCTCATTTTGATTCTAAGACAAGGTGTTTGTCTGGATTTTGGAATTAGTGGCTTACTCTTATTAATAAAATTAATGGAAGCTCTTCATTTATCACGCAGTTCCGCACCACTCTTTGTAATTGAGCTGCAACATTCGTCATACACAGAAAGAATTTCGCCACAAATTAGACATTAGCGTATCAATATTTGGTAATCACTTCAAACCTCTATCCTTATATAGTATTATATTGTAGCAATAAATAATAAGACGTTTCTGGCTGTTTTGGGATGTATGGCATATTTCAATTGTGTTGTGTTTAGAGATTTCACAATGTTTTAATTCTGGCTGATTTATATCCATATGTTATAACGCCTTAGATATCACTCCTCTGTTTCATTCCTTCTCTCTCTTCTCTCTCTCTCTCTCTCTCTCTCTCTCTCTATATATATATATATATATATATATATATATGTATATATATATATATATATGTGTGTGTGTGTGTGTGTGTGTGTGCGTGTGTGTGTTTGTGTGCGTGTGTGTGCGTGCGTGTGTGTGTGCGTCTGTGTTTTAGAACAATACACAGATATTACAACCTTCATGCAAATTAAAATTACATGTGGGTATTTAGATAGACGGTAAAAGCGATGTGATACCCAATATTATATTTTAAATATATATTCTATTTTATATTTGGTTGGATTGATGTGAGTTTTGTGACCCTGGGTTTCACGCCTTTGCGATCGTCAGATCGGAAAAGCCTGAAACCCAGGGTCACAAACTCACATCAATCCAACCAAATACGTTAGCTCTATCTCTGACATTGAGCGCTTAATAAGTACCGCGCATATAATATATAAATAATAATAATAATAATAATAATATATATATATATATATATATATATTATATTATACACACACACACACACACACATATATATATATATATAATAAAAATTAATTGGTATATTTTTAATTCGACATTTCTAATACTAAAACCCTATTACTAGTGGAACTTCCTATTTGAACTAGACGACCTACTTTATTTTCTTTTTAACTGGTGTGTATCACGTATATCGACCTGCGCTTTTGAGAAACCTATATAAAGAAATTACGTTTTCCAGAATATATATATATATATATATATATATATATATATATATATATATATATATATATATATATATATATATACAGACTTTTCACATATATTCTATGTTATATGTTCTACATATAGAAGTGCATGACAATTGTATATTAACATGATTTGCATAGTAATTTCCACAGTAGCATCAATACAGGCAACACAGTATGCATCATAGCAAGTATAACCACACTGGAATAGACAGTTCTTTCTTGAGACGGTGGAATTCCTGAGCGGAGTAGCCAGAATAAGAGTAGAGTAGAATGTTGTGTAAAGCCTTCATGACATATCCGTCTCTGTTGCTACTAATATATGCTCCCTTATGATCGCTATGTTTATATATGACACAATCTTTCATTTCTTGTTGATGACTCAGAGCTAGTTCTAATAAATCATTCCGTTTTTCAATTTTACCCACCCTCACCAGTTCTAATACCCTTCAAATTTTTGTGCCCACCAAAAAGAAATAACTCAATTATAGACCACACAAGAATATTTCTAGATTGTCATACATATAAAATAAAGCCAGCATATTGTAAACTTTATATCGTTTCAAGTAGCTTTCGATTAGTTTGGTGATTACTTTGGAGTTTACATCTTAAAATTTGGGTTCTAATATTAACTCAGTTTTGTAAAAGTAAAAGTTGGAATGAAATTTATTCTCATACTTTGGCCTTCGTCTTCACTTGTGGTTTAAGGAAGCATATGGAATGTAAACCCCAGTATATTATACAGTTCAAATTCATAGCTTTCCCCATTTTATAAGAGAACAGATATACCATTTACAGTTATTTTTTTATGTCTATCTTTTCACGCGAAATTAACATTACGATTTCTAATTTAAACAAATTCTAACACATTTACCTATATGACTGTAAAAAGACATACCGATCTAAGTAAAATATTTCTGTAAAAGTCAATATGGATAAAAGGAAACTGACCTTAACCGACGCGTTTCTTCTTCTGAAAGCCAATTTTTATTTTAAATCGAGTATTTATAAACAAAAGTAAAAATGTTGGTAATTTTTCGAAACTTTTAAATTTAAGAGACGCCCATAAGTATTGATCAGTTTAATTGAAAAGTCTAGTTAAATTATATAGAACGTAATTTAACGACTAATAAGCAAAATTGACAAAATCATGTTAATTTTTTCTTCTAATTAACATTATTTTAGTATGACAAAAATTTAGGTATTATGTATTTTAAATAAAAGGAGCTTATGAATTTAACCATTTCTTTTTAATTATTACAGTAATACATGTTGGATTGGGAAAGGAGTAATTCGTTCAGTAATGGAGATATTCGAAAGAATCTTGGCAACAAATATATATTCGTGAGAAGATTCGATAGGAGGACTATCCGTGTAAATTACGACACCTATTTTTTTTAAACAATTCACTCCATGCAAGTCAGGAGTGCCACTAGCACGGAAAATTTACAGAGGATTGAGGACAAGAGTAATCATCTTTTTGAGGAAAGGACACAGAGAAAGACGTGGAACAAGATCAAGGTATCAGAAGATGTCGATTGACATTACACTTGAATATTTGAAGATTATAGTTATCAGGAAAGCAAGTAAGAGAAAGGGAGTTACATAACGGAAAGTGCGACAGAAGAAGCTGTTTGAGTAGAAGAGACTAACCGTTTCGACAGTGAAATTGTAGAACCGAGATACCAGCTTAATATATCGCTTAAATTCATGCAGTCTGGGAACCAGCGAAAGTAGCTCGTCGGAACAGTTGCCGTGAAAATACTTGTAGAAGAGACAGTGGAAAGCCACGGCACGCCATTTTAATAAGTAAAGATTATATGAAATAAAAATTATTCTGCTGGTAAATGAATTATATCTGCGTGTGAAAAATTAATTAAAAATAAAACTTGGTTGATTTGTTTATTTACAGCGTATCAACAATTTGACAGTGACTTAAAGACAAAATAATTTAGCCTGTAATAATATTTTATAGGGAGATAAGATTATTTAGTGATACAAGGCGTACTTATTGATCCATTGCCGGAGATGGAGAAGTGCTGGATCCATACCTACCCAAGTGTATTTGCGCGTAAGTGAATATAACGAACCCAACTGGAATTGAAACATGGATATCGGATTACAAGTTCCTTTCTTTTACAACACTCCCAAAGACAAGCTTACAACACCTGGTATTCCTTATCAGTCACCCATCTAAGTACTGACCAGGACCAACGTTGCTGGTGTATCAACGTGATATGGCCGTAAGGCAAAGAAATTGGGGATTAATATCGCTGAAATATATTAGAATATTTACCCTCGTTATAGTTGTTATTTTCTATCAGTGCATATTTCATATCAATTTTATTCCTTTCTGCTTTCATTTCTTTTTCTTTCGATCTTTCTTTTCAGATTCATTGTCTTCTATCGCTGTTTTTCTTTTAAACTTCATCCATTCCTTTCTTTTCCTTTAATTATTTATCGTTGTTTTTTTATTCCTTCCTTTCTTTAATTCTTTCCTTCATTTTATATTCGCTGTTTTCTTTCTTTATTCCATTTTCCTTTAATTTCATGTCTATTCCTTTGTATATTAGTCTATTCCTTTTCTACCGTTGTTTCTTTTTTCCTCTGCTTTCTAAATTACGTTCCTTTCACCTTATTTTATTCTCCTCCGGTTTTCTTTTTTCTCCATCTTTTTTATTGTTTTTATATTCATTGTTTTCAATTCTTTCGCTTCCTTTTATTTCTTTATCCTCTTTTCCTTAATTTATTTTCATGTCTATTATTTTGTATTTTCCCCTCAGCTTTCTAAATTACTTTCGTTTCACCTTATTTTAGTCTTTTTTGTATTTCGCTTTTTCCTTCTTTCTTTATTCTTTTATATTCGTTGTTTTCCATTGTCTATCTTCCCATTCTTTCTTTTTCCCCTTTGTTTCATAATTTTAAGAATCGTTATTGTCAGTGAAAATTTTTTATTGCTTAATAAAATATCCTGATTAAAGAAGCAACATTTTGTTGAGGTTTCCGAGTGCGCGTTGCGCTAATCAGTATTTCAAGACTATTAGTATATTTGCACGTCCGTGTAGTGAAAATAATATGTCAAAAGCCAGATTATAACGCCATTGCAATAGATTCGATCTCTAATTTCATATGTGAGTGCTATCGCTATATTCCTTTCAGCGTCTTGAGTATGAAGATAAACTACATCCGCTTCCTGGGTATGACGATAAACTACATCAACGTCCTGGGTATGGCAATAAACTACATCCACGTCCGGAGTAAGATGATAAAATACGTCCAACAGCAAGGCCTCTGATAATACGTTTTTGAAAACATAATGTTGCCAGCTGTATGTTTTTGAAAGAAAGAAATAATAATAATAATATTACCAACTATACGTTTTTGAAAAAAATAATATTACCTGCTATTCGTTTTTTTAAAAAAAAGTATTACAAGCTATACATTTTTGAGAAAAAATATTAACAGAAATGGATTTTAGACAAAACAAAAATATTACCAGGAACAAAAAAAGATTTCGGCATTAAATGAACCATTGAGGCTGATATGCCGTAAAACAAAGCAAAACAAACAAACTTATTCCTTTCATCTATCATGAAGATGAGTTCCTTTTATTTTTGATGTCAGAAAGAAATATTCTCCTCGAAGTTTTTAATCTGCTTTTCATTCTTTTTCGTTCTTTTCTTTGTTTCTACTCAAACAATCTACGATCATCCTTCAAGTTTCGACCAGAAATCTTTCAACAAAAGCAAATGCAATAATGGTTGGCACAGTTGTCTAGGCAACAAAATAATATAATAAAGTTGTTAACCTTCCACATTACGAAAAGCAAAACTGGGAGACATAAGCCAGGGATTTTAGAAAGAGCTGGAATAATTATAGTATTTGAAAATTCTAATTTGTTCAAAATCCGTTGTTATAAAAAGCCTTTTTGAATGTTAAACGATATTAACTGTAAGTGTTCGGTCAGTGAATGCCGGATATTTCCTATATGTAAAAGGTTAATTTTACAATTACTGTGTAATATATATATATATATATATATATATATATATATATATATATATATATATATATATATATATATATGCGTGTGTACAAAGAGAGAGAGAGAGAGTAAGAGATAGAGGATGGTATTTGAGATATTAAGGTAGCAATTTTAGATTGTAGTTCTTTATTGCTGGCGTCTTTTAAATTAAAGTATTAAAGGATTCAAATCAATTTCGAAATTCCATTGAACATAGAGAGAGAGGAATAAAAAATGAGAGAGGAAGAAAGAAAGAGATGGTTAAAGAAACATAGACATGGAGAAAGAAAGATAGAAAGGGGAAAGAAAGAGAGTTGGACAATAAAGAGAGAAAGAAAGAGAGAGAGAGAGAAAAGAACAAAACGAGAAGCAACAGAGGAAACATTAGGTTTCATTTAATTACTTTAATTTCGTTACGTAGTCAGCTAATCGTGAACCGCTTATATATAGTCAGAAAAAATAGCCATACACCCGTGACCATATGTACTGCAGCCACAGATGAAATGGTATTTTTGGGAAGATAGCCCAAACATCTCCAGGAATTTATTGAATTCAGTCTTTCTTTCTCCTAGTCCGGTTGCTATCCAAGGTTATAGGATAGAAGAAGAAGATCCAAAGGTTTCACAACGGTATTATCACATAATGTGTAATGTAATGGATCCAAATAATATCCCCCTCCTATTCCTTAATCCGAGCCGCTATACATTACTCCAGCGTTTCTCCCATCATACACCTTAATCCAGTTAATTACAATGTAAATAAAATCTTCCCGCTTTTGAATCCATTTCTAGGTCAGCTGCTAAAAAAAAGTTGTTTCACTATACTAGATAATGTTTTCTCCAGAATCTATCTTTCGTATATATAAGTCTACTGTTCGTCCATTCTTCGAATATTGCTTGTTCAGTTCTCCTCAAATATATGTTTAGAGATTTTTGATAAAATGCAAAGGGAGGGACATCGATATGCCATCTTGGTTTCATTCACAATCCCACCGCTGTAAAGTTACTTCTCCTGGCTTTTTCTAAAAATACTTTCATGGCAATTGTTTCGATGAACTCTTCCTTTTGAATTTAAGCGACATACTAGATTGCCATCAAGTTCTAATTAATTTACTGTTAAGATGGCTACATGTAACCGTAAGTTGTCTGCTAAAACTTTCATTTCTCTGACTTCTCACTCATAGAACATTTTTCCGGCTTCATATTTTATAGCTAACTTTGATCTACACAAATGTAAATCCAATGTCAATCGTTCTTTACTGCCTTCATGATTACCGCTTCTGCTTTAAATCTTTTACACTCATTAACGCTTTGTGTTTTGGTTGTTTTACGGCCTTGCTTGTGGTGGATTGTATTTAAAAAAGAAATATATTTTACGTACAGTGTTAACTATGTGCAAAACTGCAATTAACTCGTCAAAACCACCACTGTCCATGAATAAAGCATTATATTTTACGAATCGAACATTTCACCCAGGATCTGACACTCAAGTTCATTATATGGTAAGCAGTTATATAGGATACTTTTATTTGTTTTAAAAATTGGATTATGATTAAAGATTCATGAAACTTCTATGTCATTTCTGTTTATATTGTACTAAGTGAAATATATTTTCGAATTATTCATACTCCACTAATTAATGAAATGGAATGAATTATAACTTACGGAAACTCCGTTACTAATTATAGGTTTATAAACATCAGGTATCAATTATAAGTTTATGAAAAATCAATTATTATATATCTGATGCAGGATTAATAGCATAGGTTACCTTTAGGTTTAAAAAGACTTAGTAATAATCTTATTATCGATTTCTACCCCAAAATTTAGGTTGGAATTAATCGGTTAACAAAACGCTTTGTACTAATTAAATTGATGCATTCTGTGGTAGGCAATCATTACTTTTATCTGCCATAATAACTTCATAAGGTACAAGGATCAAATAGTACTGATAGCAGACACTGAAAATAAACGACAAAATATCCTACAGACGATAGCGAGGGAGAGCGATAAGAAAGGACTACGCATAAAGAACAAGACAGAGTGCATAGTCATCAGTAAAAGGATGACCCCGAAATATGATTTCAAGGTCGGAGACATTAAAATAAAACATCTGAAGAATTTAAATATCTGGGAAGTGTTTTGACGGAGACCGGTAGGTCCCACGCTGAAATACGAACATGGATTGTTATGGCCAAGAATTCATTCCAAAATTGGGCAGAGAAGTGCTAGACATTAGGATTTCTTTGGTTACAAGGAAAAGAGTACATAGCTGCTACGTGAAATTTCCTCCTTTACGACAGAGAATGTTGGACGGTCTCCTGAAAGATGAAGAAGAGACTCGAGGCAGCGGAGATGTGGTTCTACAGAAGCAGGATAAGGATATCCTGGAGCGAACGTGTGAGCATTGATGAGGTCTTGGAGAGGTTTTAAACAAGGAGGAAGCGTATACTTAACATAAGGAAGAGGCAGATGGAATTTCAGGGACACGTAATGAGAAAGGAGGTCTCGGAGAATCTAATACTCTCAGGTCTAATAGAGGGAAAAAAGAGACATGAGAAAACAAAGCATGACATACCTGGCCGACGTAATCAAGTGAATGATAGAACATTGCCTGGTGGAAGTAGCAAAGGGACAAAATTTATTGAGAGCTTCAAGAGAAAAGGGAAAGTGGAATGCTGTGATCACCTATGTCCTGAAGGGACACGGCACATAAATCGAAGAATATATTAATGATCTTTCGACAGGCAGAGAGGGATTCATGCAAGGTATCTAATAAATATCAGTATGGTATAAACATATTATTCAAATAATATTTATGGAGATTAGCGCTACATGCAGTTTTTGAGAGTTTTGATATAAAAACGATTTTCCCAGAAACAATAATAGATTTTCTTCTGCCTGTCACAGCATTTTAAACAGGGAAACAGTCTGTTTTGTCAGGATTATCTTACCTTTCATATGTTCTTTTACATAACTAATTATTTTGTCCAGGCATGTGATAAGTTTTGATATTTTTATTCATTATATAACACTTATCAGCGGAAGTAATATATTGTCGCATATTTCTTTTATTCATAACACGCTTAGAAATGATATAAGAAGAATTTATTCATTCATTTCAATTTTTGTAAATTCATTCACAATATGTCTTGCAAAATAAGAACGAACTCTTCATTCAGAGATGACAAGACTTAGGTTAGACCATCAGTACTGTACTGTACTGTACTGACGCGGCATTCACCCTGGGCGGATTGAGCCGGCTTCTTCCTGTTATGAGAAGAAGATTCTTGGGATAAATTACAGAAGTAGGGTACCCAGGCCTGCTCGGATAATGTTCTTACTTGTCGCGGGGTTCCCACAGACGCAGAGACAGGAACGACCAGAAGCCGCCGGTTACCGATGCAGACGCTCCTTGGATTTTCACCAGATCCCTTGTTAGCCGGCGTGTGTCAGACCTGTCCGCTTTGGGTGGCCCTACCAGGAACGAAGTTCCGGGCGGCATAGCTCTGACACTACCGTCTCTTCTTCCTCTTTCAGGAGACCATCCTACATTCGATGCCGTAATGGAGGGCAGATGTTACATAGTATCTAAGTAGTCTTTCTTTATTACCAAAGGAATCTTTCTGTCTCGTACTACTCTGCGTAACGTTGGAATGCGTCTTTGGCCATCCCATTACGTCTTCGGATCTCAGCGTCGCACTTACCGTCATCTGTGAAAACACTCCCCTGATATTCAAATTTCTACACTGCGTGATTTCAGTGTCCACGACCTGTAAATCGTATTTCAGGGTCATCCTTTTACTGATGGTCATGCATTCTGTGTTCTATACTTTATGCTTAGTCCTTTCTTCTCGCTCGACTTTGCTACATTCTGTGGGTGATGATGGAATTTCTTTACCGTGACTGCTATCAGTACTGTGGCATTTGCGTATCTTATGTTGTAAAGAGTCTAGCTG
Organism: Acanthosepion pharaonis; assembly: GCA_903632075.3. Taxonomy (NCBI): domain Eukaryota; kingdom Metazoa; phylum Mollusca; class Cephalopoda; order Sepiida; family Sepiidae; genus Acanthosepion; species Acanthosepion pharaonis. Next base: position 1,156,440 of record CAHIKZ030000946.1, read on the forward strand.
CCACTGATTAATCCCGGTAGGATTTCCAAATCTCTCAGAATTGCCCCGTTGTATAGGTTGAATAAATCAGGTGAGAAGTCACATCCTTGCCTTACGTCTCCTTCTATTTGTGTATAACTGTCAAACTCATTATCAATGTGCATGTATACCGTTTGCTGCCAGTATAGCTTCCTGTGCAATAACAGTCATAAATATTAATGTAGGTCGTTGTGTTTAAATGTTTAGCAAATGTTGAAAATTGAACAGATTTTCCAATTCACTAAAGCAGATGTTAAAAATACGTGAGCATTATCAACTATTTCATTTTCAATTTCTTTCATTTAATAAGACCAAACAAATCCATTTGTTTTTTCCTAATTTTCTATACTATATGGAGTTTTGACTGGCTATGACCGATGGAAAGTAGGAATCGTGATTATTTCTGTTAAATTCGCAACGTGCACAACACTACCAACATATCGTACGATATTAAGGTGAATGGTCGTTAATATGGTAGGTATTTTATTTATTTTCGAATTCTATAAGTTAAATTAATCTGGTTAGAAAACACTAAGTTTTTTAGAATTGATCCATAAAAGACAGCGTAAGTAATTATTCGCTAATATTGTATGGTATATATATATATATATATATATATATATATATATATATATATATATATATATATATATATATGTTGATGATAACTGGAAGAGTAGACTGATAGATCCGCCTATGAAACTATAGAAATGCTGAATGTAACATCAATCAGCTAAGGGTGAAATATTTCTTCATATTAATCCCATAGTAGTTGTAGATAGAGGCTCGAACTGCGGAATCGGAGAGCCGCTATGAGTAAATGTCAGGACATTCAGCGTTCTATGGCCTTGGATGGCAACTGGACTAGGAGAAGCACAGCTCTGAATTCATAACCTACCGAGTGTCATTTGGGGACCTTGTAGAACGTAGTGCACCAGGTCTCTGTATTCGGGCCTTCAAAAAGTGTGATTGGTTCGGCACAGCGCCCTCAACAATATAATCAAAATTGTATGTGCTGTTGTCTCACTGTCGGTTTCTAGGAATTGAGCTGCTTGACACTCATACGTTTAATACGACGAGAGCGGTCAACTACACACACATACATACATACATACACAAACACACACATACATGTGTGTGTGTGTGTGTGTGTGTGTGTGTGTGTGTGTGTGTAAATACCTCCGTATGCCGTACGAGTTACATTGTTTATCCATTCACCAAGTACAAATATTATGAACTGGATAATATGATGTGTTATAAAGTCTGGGTTTGATGGAATGAAAACTATCATTCTATATGGATTCAACGTTCAAGATTATTATAAATATAGTATTGGGGTATGAAGATATAGTATTACGGTGTGAATATATCATAGCATTGGGGTATGAATTCAAAATTTCGAGCGTTGATAGATAGACATCGAGAAATAAAATAAGGTATTTAGTAATTTTAATAAAGATATGGATCCCTTAATATATATTGGGTCAATGAATGAAATTATTGTAATAAGAACTAAAAGAAACAGGAAGCTACCAAATAAAATGCATCTGTGAACAAAAAGTATAACGAAATGACAAAAAAAAAATGAACAGATCATAACTTTTTGTACCTGATGAATTGTTAGACCATGAAACATCGTACTGTAAAATAGGGAAATGTTTACTTAGTAATATATGCTTTATAGCACTGTTTAACTACATTGAGCAGTTTTCCCCATGATTCATTAAATTAATAGTTATTTACTCACATTTATGTTTACTTAAACGTTTACATATATTATTGATTATATTTCTTTAATTAGTGCATTTCCACATTTCTCAATCTCTCTCTGTATGCGTGTGTTTGTGTGTGTATATATATATATATATATATATATATATATATATATATATATATATATATATATATATATACACACATACATATATATATATATATATATATATATATATATATACATATATATATATATATATATATATATACACACACACACATATATATATATATGTATATATATATATATATATATATATATATATATATATATATATATATATATATATATATATATATATATATATATACACACACACACACACACACACACATACATATATATATATATATATATATATATATATATATATATATATAGTGTAACCTGATATAAGAGAGTTGTCGACCGGAGAAGAATTCTCTTATATCCGAGTTTCTCATATATCCGGGGTTTGGTCTATTTTATATACATTAACAGGCTCTAATTTGGGACCAGAGAAAATCTCTTATATCCGGGTATTCTCTTATATCCGGGTCTCTTATATCCAGGTTACATTGTATGTATATATACATATATATATATATATATATATATATATATATATATATATATATATATATATATATATATGTATAAAAGACTTTTGAAGGTTGTCAGAGTTGAATCAAATCAGGAAACAGTAATATTACAAAGGACTGAATACAAAAAAGAAACATGTAGAGATTTTTAACTTTAAAATTCAAGAGATCAGTTGCACCTGCTTTCAACCTTACAGTATCCTCAGCAGAAACCAAGATAGCGGATTCAACTTACCTCCTGATTTAGTAATATCTATGCCGCAAGGAAATAATAAATACAACTACTACTACTGCTACTACTACTACTACTACTACTAATAATAATAATAATAATATATATATTTAGATGACTTTTAAGCAAATTTATCATAGTGGAGAAAATTATTTTCAATGTACTGTATCAAATACAGTGTTTGCTTTTTAAAGTTTTGATCACTAATATTCGTCGTTGCGTTTTTATATATATATATATATATATATATATATATATATATATATATAGTTCGCTAATACAATCTGAGAAACACTGCCTCTTGTTTGACTCATTAATTAATTGAAGGGGTTAATTTCTTATTTCATAAATGATTTCCTTAAAACTCTAAACAGAGCATACAGAAACAAAGGTTAGTTAAGAAAACAAAAGGAATGTTTCAGCAAAGATTTTACAAGTCGAGAAACACGTTAGTTGAAACGGAATTATTTTTTTAAGCTGTTTGTAATCTTTCGAGGTAAGGTAGTTAGAATTTTGCTGATTCTTATTAACACTTACTTCTTCTCTATGCCTTTCACACCTGAACTTGCGTGTAAACGCTCAAATGGAAGATATCAGTGTGCAATGAAATGAAGTGGGAATATGCTTAGCCTTGACAGGTGATAATTACCAAGATATATCTTTGGATAGAAAACCTTAAACATTTCCAAATGAAAAATTACATTTTTTTTTAAATGTCATAGAAATTGAACAGAGGCGTTTAACTATACATAATATAGGGCTTATATTCACTTATTTCTCCACAGGGATTAACATAAATATTTCAATAAGCAATTTTATTATATAAGAATATTTAATCTAATATATATATATATATATATATATATATATATATATATATATTATATATATATATTAGTAGTAGAGCCCGGCGTTGCCCGGGAATGTAACAGTAAGAAATACATCAAATATCGACCAGCATAAAGACTGAAAAATAAAATTGACAAAGATTATTGTTTAAGGTTGACGGAAACGCATGTCTTAATTAGTTTTTTTTCTTTTTACGAATTGGTCAAACCCAAACTCAAACAAAAACATTGTTTTCAATCGTTATAAGTCTACCGATTTAATCGAATTTTATTATAAGCAATTGTCTTGTAAATGGAATTTTTAAAGCATTCGGAATGTAAAAATAAAGAAAAACGCGTGCAAGACAATAAAAAACACTACCTGCCAAAAAAAAGTGAAATTTTCTTGAAATCGGTTGAAAAATGTAGGAACTCCGATCCCATATATAAACGAACACACACACACATATACAACCTGGGTTTTATAAGTATAACTCTATATGAGTTGTCTCCCTTTCATTCTCGCGACAGCGTTGCCTCTTAATCGTGTTTTCAAATTGATTTCGTGCAAAAACAATTTTTGGCGCTGGCAGAACCACCGCAAGGTAAGTTTACGTAGGCTTCTGAAGTTTTGTTGAAATCGGTTGAAAAATGTAGGAAATCCGATCCAATATATAAACGAACAGACACACACACACACACAACCTGGGTTTTATAATAAGTATGATTTAAATATATATATATATATAATTTATTTAAAATATATATATATATATATATATATATATATATATATATATATATATATATATAATTATTTATTTAAAAATATATATAAAATTATTTATTTAAAATATGATTCCATTGCGATTGAATCATATTTTTAAATAAATAATTATAAATTTTTAAATAAATAATTATATTCAGGCTCTACTTTTTTATCGAGCACTGTTTGTCTTTCTTTTTTTTTTTTAATAATAACAAAAATACTAAAAAACTTTGGTTTACCTACCTAACGAGTTGTTTCCTATTTTCTTTCTTTTCAGGACAGTGTGTTTATAGAAAATGTGCAATTGACAAGATTTCATGAACAAGGACACATTTCACAGTTGATTAAGGAATTGGTTAGATCCAGTGACAAGACCCAAAGAGTGTGATTTCAATACCCGGTTAAGGCAGTGGTGAACTTTCAGGGGGGAATTAACAGGAGATAACTGATAACTAACATCCATTAAACATGGCACGTGGAACTAGAACAGTCTACCCCAGTGAGCGAAATAAAGGGTTCAGTTCGACATTTCAACCACCTGAAGAAGGCTGGAGCGTACAACGGGCGAAACGTTGTAATAAATATGGCGACAAAGATGAGGACAATAATCCGAATAATATAAAAAGTGTACATAATACCTCATCTCAGAAATATAGACAGATACTCGATGAAATTTTGATGTTTGAGCGTGACTCTCTGGACATATGAATAAATGTTTTACGCCAGGTGTATAAATAGCGGTGTCAGCCTACTGACTGCAGTGATTATCAAGTGAATATAGAGTGACTATTGAGTGGAACTCTCCAGTGGATTTAGTGTGAATTATTATGCGTCGATGATCTCGGTTTTGAGTTAGGAGATACCGGAATTTAAGCCGAACCGTGCTACTAACAAGGTATTCACTGAAATGGCTAATTATTTTTGGTTGATATTTACTTCTTGTTCTTCATAAGTATTTACTTGCGGTTTTAAATAAATACTGTTTTATCTTAAAAGTGAAGTATTGAGTTATATTCCATTATTAACGGCCACCATACCTCGCAACTACAGTGTAAATGATTCACCATCTACACATTGAAATACATATTATTTTTTTTTACTGACGATGAATTAAGAGAAAAAAATGAAAAATAAAAACCATTTATTGTTTAAAAAATTGCATTTAGTGAATTAAATTTTAAATCTATTATTGATTAGATAATACTCTTAATTCTTAGACTTAAATCTATATTTTACCAACCTCAGCACCAATAATAAACCAACATAATTACAGAAACCTGTAATACAAATGTGGAAGGATCTCTATATAAGTTTTATAGATTAGGCAAAAGCGTTTGATAATGTAGATCTCGAAGGATATTTGAAACTGCTAATTAAATTTGACATAATTTGGAGGGATATTAGAATGATCTAGAATCTATTCTGGAACTAACTGCTTGCATATGAATAGAAAATATAAATATACAAAAATAGAAAAGGGTGTAAGACAAGGATGGGTCATCTCACCGGATTTATTCAATTTATGAAATGATTCTGTGAGAATTAGGAGTCCTACCAGGAATTATTTTTGGTGGTCATGATCTCAACAACATAAGTTATGCATCTAGGAGAGTTTTGATAGCAGGCACAAAATGGAAACAACTATAAAGTAGCGAAGAAAGACGAGAAAACATGAAATCTTGACATTTACTTGATTATTAATGTCCAATTACGTCATAATACATCTCTCCCTCTCTCTCTCTCTCTCTCTCTCTCTCTATATATATATATATATATATATATATATTTATGAAGAAGTATGATTGTGGTGAAGATACTCCATGCCATGATTGTGTTTCTCTTTCCTTTCTGATAAAACAGTGTATTTCTTTAAATTTATTTAAATATTTAATATAATTCTTCATCATTTCAAATCTATAGACTGACTCGACTGGAATATTTTTCAATAACAAAAGCAGTTAGAATAAATTTCCTTCTCTCTGCATAATTATGAGTCGGATTCACACTTATTCCCAATGAATTTTGAAATCATTTGTTGTTGAAAATGTCTTTGCTAAATTAATAAAGTTTCTGACTGAAATGATAATGTTGCATTTAAAAGTTTTCAAATTTATCAAAATAACCTTTTGCATCATTCATTTTCCAAATTTTCTGCTACTCATAAGTGATTTAACGGAAGGTAACACCTCAGTTTTTTTTTTTTTAATCTTAATTGAATTTCTATTAAATTTACAGCAATAATTTTACCTTCAGGCTTTTAAATTGCCCAATTAAATACATTTGTCACATTTAATCCAAATGATTAACTATTTATCGAAATTGCCTTCTCCCATTAATGTCATATATGTATAAGATGTTTCGTCAGCGATTAGCGCTTGTGAAAACATATAAATATATTTTTCTACTATTCAGAGTAATATTATTAGAAATCAAAATTCAGGAAAGGCTTTTAAAATTGGCCAGAGCAAAATATTTACTTCGGGCAACAAAATACCAACTAGGTAGAATAAAATTGCACGGATTTTTCAATTCACTAAAGCAGATATTAAACACACGAGAGCATTATTCCCTATTCTATTTTCACTTTCTTTCATTTAACAAATGTCACTTTTTGTTTACTCTATTTTTCCTAATTCTCTATTTTCTATGAGGCTTTGGCTTGCTATAACGGATTGAATGAAGGAATCGTCAGCATTTCTGTAGATTTTCTTTTCTTTTGAATCTGCAACGTGCACAACGCTACCAACATATCGTACGATATTAAGGTGAATGTTCGTTAACATGGTAGGTGTTTTAGTTTTTTTCGCATTCTATAAGTTAAATTAATTTGGTGAGAAAACACATGACATTTTTTTAGAAATCATCCATGTATGTATGTATGTATGTAGTGTTTACATACACACACACACACATATATATATATATATATATATATATATATATGTGTGTGTGTGTGTGTGTGTGTGTGTGTGTGTGTGTATGTACATATGTATGTAGATTGATTTTAATATTGTCCAGAACGAAACATTTATTTGAACAACAATAAAAAAAATACAGATTAGTCTCACAGTCCGGCAAGACTTAAAACCATTGTAAATATCACGAACTAAAATCCTAGAAACAGATAAAGATTAAATATCCCTAGATATTTTTGTATTCGTTTCTCTTCATGCAAGGTGATAATTCAACTCGGTCGGAGGGTATTACAGAGGGTGAAGGAGACTGAGAAGACTTTAGTGAGGAGGTGTATAGATAGATCAATAAAGGAACATGGTCGTCGCATTTAAGTTTTTTATGATAGTGGGTGGCCAGCTATATAACGAAAAGCATGCCCACATGTGAAATGTCCGAGAAAAGTAACTGTTAGATTAAAAGTTATGATTGCATCGAGCAAGTAAAAAAGTGAAACGGTGAGAACTAGTTGCGAATCTCTTAGCACGGTTAAATTCATGCATTCGAGGCACGAGTGATATTAGTCCATCAGAACTTCTACCATGAAAATATTTCTACCATGAAAATATTTCTAGAAAAGACAAAAGAAGTCCCGTAACAGATACCGGGATGCAAAGTTAAGATCGATTAGATTACAGACCCCAATTTGAAATCTGTCATGGCCAGCGGCATGAGAATATTCAGCTTTACCAATATATTAACTAAATATTTCAGTTTGAAATTACCTGAAGGTTCCACAAATTGACATACACATGAAGAACATTGAAGAGCTTAATGGATGAAACATGTAGCTGTAACAACATGGGCACAAATATACACACTTCAGTAAAGTAAATAATTTTCTTTCCTTGTTTATCAAATTACGATAAAACTGTTTACTCTACTATATTTTCTTGATAGATGACTTTACCCTCATTCCTGTAGCACTAAATCCGCGTCCTGGGTAAAACGATAAACTACTTCAAACAGCAAGGCCTCTGATCAGTATGTTTTGAGGAGAGTGGAACCACCTCTTAATTGCTGGTGTTCCCAGGTTCACACTGTCCTGAGGTGGTAACAGCTGTCAGGTTCCCAGTTTTGGGCAAACTGAGGTAAGAACTCTATGAAAGTGTAAACATCAGTTTTAATAACAGCAATATATTTTTGAAGGAAACATTATTTCAAGGAAAAAATGAGGGAAAAAATAATACAAGCAATACCTTTTTGGAAAAAAATATTACCCGCAATAAAAAATATTGTCGGCATTAAATAACCCATTCATGTTGATATGTCGTAAAACAAAATAAGCCAAACCAAACCGACGAAATCTGTAACATCATCAAGCCCTAAAGGATGTTATGCATCGCAGAAAACCGTCTACACTGACGTCCCTTAGTCAAGAAATTTTAAATGGGCCTGCAGCAATTCCACTTGGCACTTTGGTCAATGTTGCCCAAGTAGTTTGCCGAACTAATAAATACTTGGAAGCTAAAGACCGCCATTTTTAACTTCTCTTCTGATTGTAGATTCTAAAGTAAATTGTATTCATCGCGCGATGACTGAGTAAAATTAGTATTACAATATCTATAGACAGGTTTTCCTTTCCTGACATGTGTATAGATATCTTTGGTGGAATCATAGACACCATAGATCTTTCTATCCTGTTATATAGTGGACTGAAAAAGTAGTTTACAGCAAAATTGCCGGACCTCAACACTACTTTTTATGGGGGTGTTCTTCATTTGTATGTATCTACTTTGCACCCCTTGCATTCTATCAAGAGAGATATTATTTACTGTGTAGAAATAACTTTGAAGGACGAAAACTGTTACTTTGGATTTTTTTTTCCATTTTGTCATCCATTAGTCTGATATATAGAACTTATATACATATTGTTCCATTTGGGTTTTTGGCGTATATGAAATATTTTTGTATGAATCTGTAAATGGAAAATTGGCTCACTGCGATAATTCGGAAAGTTAAATTTACAAAATTGTTCAAGATAATCTGTGTAAGAGATAATTCCTCTGTGTTTTGTATATTATGAAAAATCCACTATCGTTGGAATTCCTGGAAGCTTCTGGAACATAGTGGAAATCGTTCCAGTTGCAATTCTTAGAGTTTTGGCCATTTACAAAATATGAAAGCTTGAGATGATCGTCATCATCATTCCTATGGCTGAGTATCCCAATGGTAGTGTCGCTGCTTAGCTGAGTACCTGACCAGATCATTCCAAGGCCTGAAAGGTATTCATTCATACGTACCGAGTCTTAGAACGGTAGGCATGCCATAACCCATCCCTCTCCGGGTCAGACTAGAGTCGTTGTCCTCAAACATGTAGACCCGACCTGGTCAGGTATAAGTGGCTCTTGATTCCGTCATGGAAACGATCCATGCTGGCTGTTGAGTTCAATTTTTTGAATCCACCTTCTAGCGATTGCATGTTATCACAAAACTGGCTTCATGCATGAATTTGGAATAAAATCTAACGCATTATTCTTATCATCACTAGCGGAAACACTTTAGTTCCCATAAATAAGCGTATGAACAGCTGTCTAAATGTAACTTTTTCCTCCAAAATTAAAATTCAATCTTAAGGGCACGGATCATTTGTTTTGCACATTGTAGTATAACTTATCTAATGAAAAACGTATAAATAGTCACTTTCCCAGTGACTTAATTAAGCCTACGTCTGTCTCGTATATAAATATTTCCAGAGTAATTATCCTGATAAACTTTTCTCTTTGTTACATCGATTTTACCATATTAACCGTACTACTAGAATGAGAGTTTACAATTTTATAGTTGAAATGGCTAAGTTTAACCGTAAGTTCTATGCTAACAGTTTCTTCATTCGCTTGTGGGACTTTCTTCTGACTTCTTGCTTTTCAATTAAAATTGATCGTCAAAAATTTAATTAACCTTGGTCTTCAAAAAATTTAAATCCAGTGGCAATCTTCTGTCTTCTTAATTCCTGTTTTTTTATTGTTCACTTTCTTTTATTGTATTGTTTTTCATTCGTTTATATTCTTGCACACCAGTAAACCCATGCGACATATTGAATTTATTTCCTTTCTTGGGTTGCAATTATTAATGAAAATATTGTTCCACCTGAAATGTTCATTGACAATTTTGTTACATTGCATAATAATTGTTCTATCAATACAGGATTACTAAACCTCGAGAGTGTGAAGCAGTATGATAAGGAATAATAATACAGTATTTATTATTTTACAAGTACGTTAGCAATCTCAAAACATTTTGATATTGCACAGTAAAAAGGATTCAAGCAAGAAATCCATTTCGATCAATTGTCAGTTTGCAACATAACATAACTCAGCGAATCGAAACATCTCTGACGCAAATTACAAAAAAGATCAAATTTGAACGACTCAAGTGAAGACCTTTTTCAAATTGAATTGAAATCTATTTGACTGTGAAACTATTTTTAAGTTACTGTTTAAGTAAATATAACAATAACAGGCCTGTACCTACTCATACACATATAAAGGGTGTTCCTATAACTTGGACAGATTTAACTTAATTCACATTTAAAGTCGGTCCAAGTTATTGGGACAACCTTTATTTAAATAACGCGATTGGAATTGGAATTCATAGTGCCGAGTTCCAATTCCAGTTCTTTATATTGGAGTATGTACAAATAGAGTCGAAATCCATCTCTTCTCCCTAGCTATGGATTAATTAGTAGGTAATGTGTCAATAAATTTATTATTATCTTAAAATTATTCTTGGAACAAAAAATATTCATAGATTTAAATAATCTGTAAATTTTTGATAAGCCGTAAAACCAAATCAACAGTTAGTGTTATTAGAAAGACATTTTCGCTGAATTCACTTATAATCGTTCATACTTGTAATAATAGTTAAGCTTTACCGTTACAGCCATCCATGTGCCTTGAAAGTATTTTTATCTTTCAGTGGGTAGAACTCGGGATAGCGAGACAACTTCCTATATTCAGACATTAACTCAAAATGTAAGTCTTTCTACCTTACATGTTGCCCAGCCAGTGATTTAAATAGTTAAATTAGTTCTAACAAAACACCATCATCATCTTGAAAAGAATATTATCAATTAAAAGCTTACGTCGATGTAACTCCCGAAAGGATTGTCCCAGGCCCGAGTGCTATGTCCCTTTCCGGAGTAGGCGTTTATAACTCTTCACAAATTCCTGTCTCTTGTAGCACTTGTATAAGGGGCGTTATTCCAGACAAGGGTATATTAAACCCACTATTATAGGCAAGGCCGCTTGACACAGACGGGTATGACATAGGCCAGGCTAAAATGTACCCACGTAGGCCTGAATGGGCGCACACTATTTCACATGTAATAGTGATTTAAATGTATCATTAGGCCGAAAGTATGGTGAGAGAATCGAACTCACTACTCCGCCATAAATGGTCTAACGACTATTTACTATTACGCATAGGTTAGATTTGGCATAAGGCCGAAAGAATTGATCAGAATGTGAGGATCGAAAACACTGCTCAGTCGTAATTTAACTATCGAGACAAGTTTTCTATCCATTAAGCCACGTAATATTTACCGGTGTGTGTATTACTGTAAAAAAGCTAAGGACAATCACGGATATTATGGAAAGTGTAGTTTTGATACTAATAGTATAAATTCTCCCTGGTATGAAATACTATACAGAAGTCTATTTTATGCCACGACTTATAAAGTATGTTAGATCAAGTCATATGTTAACGATTAATATGGATTAGGATAAAATATACCCCGGTATATTATGGGTGGATGGTACTGGATGAATGTTAGATGATTGTTAGATAGGTTTGTATTAACTAGCTTTGTTTTAAAAACACTTGTTACTTAACATTTTTTTTAATACTTTAACCCCAAGCAAGGCAATAAAGCCACTAGGAAGCAAGAGATTTCTGAGTTAGATTGATAGAGAATATGAGAAAAATTAAGGATTGAAAACAAAAATAGAATAAAAAGACAGAAGATAACGAATTACATTGCATTTAAATGCTTGAGATCAAAGTTGACTGAGAAGCAATAATCCAGAGCTCCGATAGAAGAAACGATTATCATAGAATTTACAGTTGTACCTATAGCCATTTCTACTATAAATTTATTAATATGATATTTTAATTACGTGACCATGTATAATTCTTTTCTAGTTATGAAAATCATGATGATATCTGTGGTTTGGTTCTAGTGCAGCTTCAGTCTCTGACATCTCCCCGCATCAACTCTATTCAGTTAAGTGCCATACGTGATGAATGAGTAGGCAGAAGATTTTCAAGCAGTAGGTTGTTGTTATTTCTGCGGTAGACAGGTTGCCAACCAAGGCTATAGAACCCAGACCTTTTTGCTATTCAACACATAGCTGGAGGAGAAGTGATGAATTTATACCTTTCCTAAGAATATTTGTACGTAAGTGAATGTACCAGACCTGACAGGAAGAATTCGACTTGCTATGTGATATCCAATCCTGAGCCGGTAGCCATTAGATCACAACGTGCATAGAACATTATTTAACAGGATCTATATCATTTGACTTGACAATAGTATATTTGAATATTTAAAAGCAGATGCTAGGAGTAATTGGTGCCTCAAGCTTCATTTATGTTTTGCTTTTCAAAATTCAACTCGATACGTCTGCATGTCTATTTTGATGCTTTGATTAAGAAAAAAAAAACACCGACCCAATTCATGTGCAAAACGACCAATCATATTTCTCAATCTGTCTCGCTGTCTTTATTTTCTTTTCCCTCAATTTTTATTTTCATTAAATCAAAATTCTCGTATCAGCATTAAATTAGTTAACCATTCTTAATCTAATATTTTGTTAATATTTATTAAGATTATAGAACGCTATATTGATGAACCACCCAGATCATGAGAGCTGATCTCTCGTCAAATAACTAAAGCAATGGTGTCTGGCTGGTCAATTTCAGGACCGCAAAAACAAACTCTTAACGTCCTTTCATCACCGACCAAACCTTGAATATTCGGCTCCGTAATGATCGGGATTCTCTCAAGTATGCCATTTGCCTTGAATGCTTTTTAATGGGAATGAAGTACACACCATGCCTCAGGTGAAACTTATATATACGATCCATCGCTAAAGAGGCCTAGAAATAATCTGTTCACTTTGCTGATTCTGTAACTACCTTGTTTTCTCTTGCTAGGATCTACCTTTACAAGTGCCTTAACATACCAAAAATTGAGTACTGCTGCGCTGCTCTGAATTGATAGAGTCCAAAAACTTCTACACAGCCTTGTGGGTGATTAATTATTTCCTACATTTCACCCTCATTCACTAAACGAAACCTTAGTAGTATTTTGTTGCTCTTTGAGTATTTCTGTGGAATTTTCCGGATGTCATACATTCCTTAGTTTCAAAAATTTTAACCCTTATAGCTAAGACTCGAGACACTACATACTGAGGCTGACCACCCTAATTTCTTTTGTATTCCATTTATGAAAATTAAGGTCCACTCGAACAGCTTATTTCGACGAAATTCTACTTTGTGGAACGCAGTCCAACGAGGTTGCTTTCCCACCCACTAAATCCGTTTCATGTTTAATTTAGACTTTACCGTAATCTTTCCTACACACAACAAACTCCTTCAGTGACATCGTACCTCAAGTGTCACTTGGGCCTTGTATAGAATGCGTGCTAATAGAGTAAAATGAAGTGCATTACACTTATTTTATTTTGTTATTATTGGTGGCTCGGATAGAATAATATTTTTAGATCCTAACATATTGATTGAAAATCCAATTTCAAGCACGGCCTCCATTTTCTTAAATAACATTAAATCATGACCCAAGACCACACCTAATTATATTGATTAATTCATTTTCTACGGCTTATCAATCCATTACAGATTATTTAAAGCCAGAAAATGTTTTTAGATTATAAGAATATTTTAGATAATAATGATTTTTAATACAAATCTTAGTAATTAACCACCATCTAGGGGAGATGAAGCAGGGTCACACCATATCGGAATTTGATAAACGAAAAAGTAATTATAATGAGGATTATAGTGGGAGTCAATTATATATTGCAATTAATATGTAAACTAATCCCTCATATTGTGGTCACGATAGTTTCTATATATTTATATCCCAGATAATATAAATAAATCTAAAATACAGGCAGGTGTTGGTAATCAGTATTCCATTGATTGATTGGCTCGTTTTCAATGGGTTGTCGACCATTTTCAAGTTATTTCAAGCGGGAACATATTTTAGATTGTAATAAATATTTTGGAGATAATAATCATTTCGTAATACACGTCTTAATAATTAATCATTACCTTGGGGGACGGGAAGAGATGCATATCTTTCGGAAGGGTAATTACGTGTAAGGGAATATAACACTCCCAACGGGATTTGGAGGTCGGTTCTCCGATTAACAATTCTGATCCATTATCAATTATACCACCTGCTCATCTAAGCTTAGAGCACTTGGTATTCTCAAGCAGTAACCCATCTAGGTATTGTTCAGGTTTAACGTTGCTTAACTTTGGTGGTCCTACGGCAAACAGTGTCTCAACGTAATGTGGCTGTATCTCAACTACTAATCATCGTAAAAACAATCTCGGTGGGTCACGGTGAAGTAATGGGGAGTAGATCAGAATGATGAATCAAATTCCAGTTGAGTTCATTCTTATACGTGGGAAAGGATTAAATCCATCACTTCCACCCCAGCTGTGGGTAAAATTGCAGGATAGACTGGTTCCTATAGATTTGGATGACGACTAGCCTAGAAGAAGAAAAACAAGTTTGAACCAACTACCTTGTAGGTCTTGCTGATTTGGGCAAAGTCTAGGGGAGAACGGAACTTCAAAAAATATCCACCTAGCATGTCGTCTAGAAGAAAAGAACTGACCAGCCTACTGACGAGACAGAAACAAATGGTTTCCACGGGATTAGTATAATGGTTCGAATAAATCACATGACGAGGGCACCCCACGGCGCAGTGGACCTCTCGAGCCACTCCGGCATAGGTGTATAACCAATGGCATTTTAGACGGCGAATCTACAGTACAACAATACGTATGTTACGAAATGAAAAAGTTTTTTCAGAATTAGAACAGCGTATTAACGTAATGCAACAACCTTTATCCACATAAATATTTTGCATCGTCGGTCTTTTTCGTTCTCCTATAGAAGAAAAATGTTAGAATATAAAATAAAAATGTCAAAGTAGGACAGAAATCTATTAATTTCAAAGCTAAACAAAATTAAATATATATATATATATATATATATATATATACCTCCTCCAGCGCAAAAAAAGAAATCATCAAATTCTTCCAGTTTCATCATTACCCCCAGCTGACTAACCAGATATTAATATCCCATCATCAAAGATTTGCTGAAACCATTTCCTCCACAGAGCAAATAAAATACTCTTCGAGGCAGACGGTTTTCTAACAAGAAAAGTTTTTATTCTTTGAGAGAAATGACTAATGATTATCTACACAGCTCGACCAAGCAGATGATCCCCTCCCCGAAGAGGAGCAAAGCAGGAATCAGAAAATCAGAAATAAATGCTAATTTATGCTATCATAAAGGTAATTCGTTGAAGAATTGAATACGTCACAAAAGCAGTTATAAAAAAATGATTTCAAACCTAGGCCAATTAGTTTTATTTTTATATTGGAACATTACAATTTTCCTCGTGAGCTGACCGAATTTAAACAACAAAATCAATTAAACTTGAAAGCAAAGGTTTATGTTCAGGTCTGTGAAATCAGTAGTCATATATTTAGTACGACTAGCAGATAAGAATCAAAATGAAGTTTCTGAATAGTAGTATCAGGTTACTGAAAATAAAGAGCTTGTGACTGTCATCGCACTAAACATTTAAATCTATATCGCTCTTCATTGTTAGTATTATAAATATTTGCTTAAATCCTATTAAGTTTTCGTTAGAGATTATGTGATTGTAGGTCTTTAAATCCTCCAGGACTTGCTTCAGTATTGTTATTCAATGATTTTGTTTTTAAAACCACCAAAACATATCTCAGTATTGTTATTCAATGATTTATTTTGAAACATGCAGGACTTGCCTCGGTATTGTTATTCAATGATTTTGTTTTTAAAACCTCCAGAACTTAAGTCAGTATTGTTATTCAATGATTTTGTAAAAAAAAACCTCAGTATTGTTATTCAACGGTTCTGTTTTTAAAACCTCCAGAAGTTTGCCTCATTATTGTTATTCAATGATATTTTTAAACATCCAGAATTTGCCCCAGTAGTGTTATTCAACCATTTTGTGTTTGAAATCTCCAGAACTTGCCTCAGTATTGTTATTCAACGATTTTGCTTTTAAAACCTCCAGGAATTTTACCTCAGCGCTGTTATTAAATGATTTTGTTTTTAAAAAGGATTTTGTTTTTAAATTTTTTTTTTTAGGACTTGCCTCAGTATTGTTATTCAATGATTTTGTTTTAAAACCTCCAGGACTTGCCTCAGTATTGTTATTCAATGATTTTGTTTTAAAACCTCCAGGACTTTCCTCAGTATTGTTATTCAATGATTTTGTTTTAAAACCTCCAGGACTTGCCTCAGTATTGTTATTCAACTATTTAGTTTTCGTAATATCTATCTAGCGGTTACAGTTTCTATGTGATGTAATTTTAATCAGTGTCTGTATAGGCCGCACGGCTTAATTGCTCTTTGGAAATTCAAATCGTTATAATTGCCAGTGCAGGGCTTTTTCAACTCACATCAAAAGTGCCCTATCAGCGACACGCCATGGCGTTTTTGTGATGTTTTTTCTCAGTTCCACGGGACATACTTTTTAATTGTTCCGGTCTGCCATTTCTTTCTTTTCAACATTTTTTGTCCAACATCCTTTTTTTTTTTTTTTTTTTGATATTTCCTCTGGTTAGCAGCTCCTATATTAAAATTGCACTGGTAAATGGAAAAGTGATAAAGCATCAGTGTTAATATCACAGGATTTTTATTGCCTTATAACAATGCTTGTTAAACGAAGTAAGCAGTGGCGGGGACATTCATAAAAGCGGTCACATGGTCTTACTACAGATATTAGCCTGCAGATTTTTGCTGCATACACATATCGCCATTTAATCCAAATATTTAAAATGTGACTATAATATAATTGTATATACAAAAAAACACATGCGTATATTAACTGCTGTGACATCAGTCGGGTTTCAAACCAAATGCACCTTCGTAATTTCCCAAATTACATGAGAGTTTGTCATACCGCCAAAGAAGATTTACTGCCTCCGCTTGTAATCATTGATCTGTCAGGTCCTCTGATCTTTGATTGATACTATCACATGAGTTTATCTCAATTTTCTTCCCGCTGAAATAATTATACTCCTCCTCATACTACTACTACTACTAATAATAATAATAATATAATAATTTTTATAATATAAAAATTATTATTATAATTAATAATAAAAATCTAATAATAATTTTAATAATAATAATAATAATAAATGATGAAATCATGTTTTATTCTTGCTGCACAGGACCAAGTCTTGCTAAGTAGAAGTTACATATGGCGAAAATATTTTGTTAACCCTAAAATGCAGATTCTGTGATAATTATCCAGAACCAATTAAAATATTACGTATGAAACTCGGCATGATAGATGGCTCAATATCTACGCGGGAAAATATGACACTTTTTACGGGAAAAACACTGCAAGAAACTGGTCTGACCATCACCCCCAGAGTGAGAATATATAGGACCTGAGACAGTTTTTATATACAGACACAGCAAGCAAAGGTAATCGGTGAAACCTAGTTATCAAAGACCACAAGAACAGATTGACATGGCAGTCTCTGCAGATTGTTATATATCATTGAAGATTTTCAAAAACACTATCAAAATACATGTATGAAAATCTCACACATCAGGTACATGAAGACATCAGCAATTCCAGTTGTAGTTGGAACCCTCGGTATGACTGGAAATGGTTCCATTAGACCACTTGAATTGATTCCTAGAAACCCATGCCTATCAGATTTTAATTTTACAACACGTAGCCACTGATGACAATGGGGTTTCATACACCAGCTTTTTTGTTACAGGAAGAGTATTGACAATGAATAGACTTATCTTGTCAACGTTTCAGAAACGGTGATTATTATTATTATTATTATTATTATTATTATTATTATTATTATTATTATTATTTACTTTGATTTCTGCTGTGTACTAATTTCTATCCGGGTTCTGACCAGAGACCTAAGGTCATAAATGGCGCCATGACATGAGCAATTAAAAAACAAACAAACAAAACCTCACGTATTTTACATAGAGAAAGCCCTTCTAAGGTGTGGTTAGAACACGTGAGAGCAATTTTTATATTTCTTTAATGCATCGACTATCAGGAATTCCTTCAATGACTCTACTGGAATCTTTTTATTTAATCCGAGGGCTCCAAACACAACAGAGATTGCTGATTTTCTCATATGCCACATTTTTGAGATTTCGATTTCAAGATCCTTGTATTTTGAGAGCTTTTTGAAGAACTTCAAAGATACATTGCAGTCTAAAGGTACTGCCATATCAATAGGGCGGCAATTCCTTTGTTTGCGTTCTCTAATAACGATGTCTATTATTATTTTATATCCTATCATTTCTGGTGCATACTCATTTCCTTCCGGGTTACGACCAGTGACCTAAGGTCAGAAATGCTATTACGACATTTTACACTGAGTAGTTTGGAAAAACAAAACAAAAAACAAAACATATTTTACATAGATAAAGCCCTTAAAGTATGAGTTGTACTTGTGAGAACATTTTTTTTGTATTTCTTTAAAGCATAGTATTCTAGGTATCTCTTCATTTCGTCTATTGGCATCTTTTCTAATTAATCCCAGAGCTCCAACTACAACTGTAATTGTTAATGTCCTCATGTGCTACATTATTATTATTATTATTATTATTATTATTATCATCATCATCATTCGATTTCTGCTATGGAATAAAACACTACCTACCAAGTTCAGCGAGAAAAAAGTTAAGGCAGGTCGTGGTGTTGTTCATGTAGCATTATTATTATTTCATGTTTAATTTTTTTTTTTTTATCTCCGATGTCATAAAAGTTACATTTTTGACTAGTTTTCAAAGTTACATATAGATAAAGTCTTTCTCTTAAAGAACTAAATTATTCTTTTGTGTGCTGACTTTTATTATTATTATTATTATTATTATTATTATTATTATTATTATTATTATTATTTTGCTATTTGTTGTTGTTGTTAGTTGGTCTGAAATGGGTATGTGTTGTTGTTGTTGTTGTTGTTGTTGTTATTTGTTGTTGTGTGTTTTATTTTGGTTTCTAGTGTATAATCGTTTTTTCTTTCCGGGTCAAGACCAAAAAAAATACCTAAAGTCAGAAATGGCAGGTGACAACTCTTTTGATTGAACTGTTTTGAATAAAAAATTCTTACATATTTTTATCCATATATAAAGCCCTTTTGTACAAAGTTGACACATATCAAGCAAGGGTGGAGAACATTTCTTTCTTTTTTGTATCTCTTTAGATGCATGTGGTCTACCAAAGTGATTATTTTCAATGAGTCTATTGAGTGTTTTTTTCAATCAATTTTCAACTATTTTAAAATTTGTAATGTCCTCATTGCGCTGATAAGTCCTAATACATTTTTGATATTTTTAATTTTTCAAGGTATTATTATTATTATTATTATTATTATTTTTGTTGTTGTTGCTTACCTGTCTTTTTTGTTACATGTTAATTTTTTTTTTTTTTTAAAATGGCTCATAGCGTAGCACACCTTACAGAGCAGTTTTTTTTAAAAAAATCACATATATTTTACAATCCTAGAGCTCCAACTACAACTGAGAAAATTGTTGATGTCCTCATGTGCCGCATTATTATTATTATTATTGTTTTATTTATTTTGGTCTCTAGTGTTTGTATACATTTTCATGTCTTTCCGGGTCCCAACCAGAGACCTGAAAAGTCATAAATGGCGTCATGACATTTTCCAATGACTAGTTTTCAAAAAAAGAATCTTACATATTTTACATAGATAAAGTATTTCGTAAAAACTTAAAGACTAAAATCTATTCTTTTTGTAGTTGGAGCTGTGCATCTGATTATTATTATTATTATTATTATTATTATTCATTATTATTATTATTATTATTGTTGTTGTTGTTGTTCCACCTTTTTTTTTTTGCATATTGATGACTCATAGCTTGTTTTAGAATCCAGCACACCTACAAAATGATGTGTTATATATACAAAAACGAATATATTATCCCTCATGATAGTTGGTCTGAAATAGGGTATGCGCATCACTAGCATCACAGTCAACTGTGTGCCATATCGAATTTTTAATAAAACAGTTTGGATATATCCAATTTTGCAAATAGGGTCCAATTTGATATCAACCCTTTCTGTCTAATGAGGAGACCAATGCTCTCAGATAGGCTTCTATTTAAATTTTTTTCCAAGTATCTAAACGGTGATCATAAGTCGTTTTGTGTTCTTCATCCATCTAAATTGTTTTAACAAGATTCTCAAAAAAAAACCTCAATTATTCTGCACATGAACAAATGTGCAGAGTGCGTCATATTCTTTTGACTCTTAGGGATTGGACAACCGTATGGAATTGAACGGGCTTTATTTTTTTCTCGAATATGAAGAATCTATTCCTGGAGACTCGAGGCAGTGACTGCGAAGTGGTTCTACAGAAGGATCCTAAGGATATCATGGACCGAGCGTGTGAGCAACGATGAAAACTTAGAGAGGTTGAATACAAAGTGGAGGAATATAAGGAACTTTCTGGGACACATAATGAGCAAGGAAAGCCTGGAGAATCATTGATTTCTCACTTGTCAAATAGAGGGAAAGAGAGATAAGAGAAAACAATGCTTTTTTGACAACCTGGCGGACTTAAGCAAGTAGATGACAGCACGTGGTCTTTGGAAGGTTTGGTTCCTAGACAGGAAGCAAAGTGAAGGAACTTATTGAGATCTGCAGGGACAGAGCGAGGTGGAGAATTCCTACTTTGATCTCCAGCCTCCTGAAATGACATTGCACATAAAAAGAAAAGACTTTTAATCACGAAAGCAAGACATGTATCTCCAGCTGATCCAGAAAACATAACGTTTTGCAGTCTAATACACATAGTGTTTTAAGTAGCTGTTCGCATTTAGATTAATGGGCTCACAATATTATAGAACATTTTCTGTGAAATTTAAAAATAATTTACAGTAAATGTCCCTATCTTTTTGTTATTGTTATCACATCCGAATATAAATAATGTGAAAATAGCGATAAGTCCTAAAACCAGAAATTTTTTCCAGAAGAAGTCAACTATTATTATTTTAATACGAAGAAAAATTTTTCGAGGGCCTGCAAAAACCACGTCCTTTGGAGTAAGAGTATCAGGTAAATTCAAAGTCGTTGAAAATATTATTATTATTATTATTATTATTATTGAAAATTATTATTATTATTATTATTATTATTATTGTTGTCTTACAGCTATATCACATTTAAACACTGGTTCTCGTCTGATCAACGTAGTTAAGCAAATTCGAGCTTTGTCAGTAACAAGATGGCGACTGCATGGGAATGCAAATGTGTTGTAGGCTTGGATGTGGGAGTGATGTAATGGATAACGTCCCAGAATGAGAAGTCGGAAAGCTGTTCGAATTTCAGTTGGTTACGTGCAACTAAACTTGGGAAAGATCTGAATGCAATTGTTCTCCTCCTATCAATGTGTTAAAATTGTAAGAAAATCATTATTATCTCCAAAATATTCACTTGCAAAAGAAGATAATGATTCTTAAAATACCAAACATGTTTCCCCTTTAGATAACCTACAAAATGTTGATAAGCCATAAAATAAATCAAGCAATCAACATATTATTATTATTCTTATTATTATTATTAATGTAATTATTTACGCTATTTACATCGTTCTGACTGTTGTCCTCATCTTTATTGTCATATTAACGTGGACTAGATAAAGGTTTCTGTTCTAATTCAAACATATATCACTTGAAGAAGGCTGGAGCGTATAACGGCAGAAACGACATGAATATGGCAATAAAGATGAGGATAACAGTCCGATGTAAATAGTTACAAAACCTCATCTAAGAAATACAGACTGATGGTATTATCGTTGCTGAAAGAACGAAAGGAAGAAAGAGAAATTTTATCGTGGGTTTCCTTCAGTGGATGTAACGAACTCTATATAATGATAATATTTGATAATATTTTTTTTCAATTTCAGTTCACAAGCTTACGAAAGACAGCAACCTTTAGAGATCCATGATCGCCCGCATTCTAAAAGCACTTGGCTCCTAAATGCATAATTATAAAGTAACTCTCTAGAATCAAGTGAATATAGGTCTTTATACTACTCAAGCAATCTGTTCCGTATTCATGCTAACTTCGCCTGTGTTCTGATTCGAATTGTATTCCTCCTTTCGCAAATCTCTAATTAATTCAATCACTTTGCCAGGGTCTTTGGCACATGTCCAAATGCCCAGCAATTAAATCAAACGTCCATGCATGGATTTCCCTACTTAGGAACATGATAAGATCGTTAGATTTGGTTTTAAGTCCATCATTTAAGAAGTATTAAATCTCAACCATATAATATTATTGTACTTACTATTTATTTCTGAAATTGCATCACTTAATATTACTGATGTTTACTGCGGAGAATTCGAACAAGTAGTTCGCAGAAACTAAATTCAACGCAATTGGTTGATATCAGCATTTTTCTGTTGTAGTTTTTATACATTTTTTCGTTATATTTCTCTCTTAACAATCAACCTTGTTTCTAACGACTTTAATCCGAACATGCTGGATTTTGGAAGTACGAAGTGTAATTCGGGTGAATTCGCATTCATTTTCACCAGTCAACTTAGCTGAAGGAAAAAAATATTCTGACAAGGATGGCTGCTTAATATGACCAACAATGCCTGATGATCATCCATCGCATTACGAGCAACGAATTTGCATAACTTGACATCCCAAACAATCAAATACATCGCAAGCTCCAATTTCGTATCAAAACTCAGTTTTATCCCAGACGATGGTTAGCAGTCGTGTCTCGTTAAATCAATTACAACTGAGTTCGATCCTCACTAGATGCACCACACTTATGGCCTTGTACCATATCTAAGCTACTCTTAGGAAATAATTATTACTTACCTGTTGTCGACGAAAGCCTATGCAGGGAAGTTTTAAAAAATATTGTCGACACCAGGCAGTACTACTTCGGTATTTATTGGATTTATTGCCCGGCATAGGACGAAAAGGGGTTATGCTGAAGGGGGCTTGGGCAATTTTTCCACGGTATTTCCGTAAACTAAGCTTCTGTCAGCGACTGGGGTACTCTGAAACAATACACAAGACATTTCTTTGCGTCTCTCAATCATTTTCTCACTTTATCGTTATCGGTTTCTCCTTTTGATTTTCTCTCATCACATCTCTCATTCACTTTATATGCCGCTCTCTTTTTCTCTAAATATTTCTCACACTCTTTCCCTTTTCTTTCAATATTTCTCTCTTTTTCTTTACGTCATAAAATTTCCAGTACATTTATTTTCATCATTAATCTCTTCATTTTCCTTCGTGTTATCCGGAGGATTTGTTTCAGATACAAGTGGTATTTTGTAGATCATAAGATCTCATGCGAGGTCCTTGCAATCTTTTATCTACTTTGAGCTTCACCTTGCAGTTCGCTAGAATTTCAATTTTTATCTCACTAAATATAAAGTAGGTTATATTTTCTAGATGGAATACAATACTTGGATTTTTTTTAATATTTTATTCCTACCGTTATAAATTATATTTTTCTCCATAATTAATCTCGGATTTTATCTATGCAATTAACTCTATTGTTTCAACAAAGAATCTATGATGTTTTTCTTTTAATCATTGAAATGATGAATATCCAAAGAATTCTACTACGAAATCTCAGAAATCATTTCCCAGTAAACTTTCGATTTAATGGTTCCTGATTTAAGGCACCACACGTCGATCA
Organism: Acanthosepion pharaonis; assembly: GCA_903632075.3. Classification (NCBI taxonomy): domain Eukaryota; kingdom Metazoa; phylum Mollusca; class Cephalopoda; order Sepiida; family Sepiidae; genus Acanthosepion; species Acanthosepion pharaonis. The sequence continues at coordinate 1,180,603 of CAHIKZ030000946.1, forward strand.
TATTGAACAGATTTTTATTTTTGTAACTGAACAAACTTAAATAAATTCCAAAACAATCATTTATCGAGCTCGTGTTATTAGGAACATGTCAATCATCTTACCTATAAAGTTACCAAGGAAAAATTATCAGATATACGCTATTTTTAAAATCAATTGTCATATAAATAACAAACATTATTTGTTAATATATATATATATATATATATATATATATATATATATATATATATATATCTCTATCTCTGTATTTGTCTGTATTTGTCTGCGTAAGGCCAAATGAAACAAAGTCACAAAGACACGTACACACCAACGCGTCCGGGGTATTTTAATATGTAGCATTGTCCGCCTATTTATTTTCTTTCCAGCTCAATTGAAAAATTTGTCAGGCAGATGTAGCCGAAAATTGCTAAGCGCCCAACCTGGGCCTTTTAGAATTTTTCGGAAACTAAAATTCCTAAACTACTTGCAGAGATATTCTATATGTTTAGTTAGATCAGGCATAATGCTGATATTTGTTTGCTGTTTGTTCGGGTTACTGCCACATCACAGTCAAAAACCTGTTTCTCTAAGCTAGGATGTGGGGATGGTGTACAGCATATTGTCTCAGAATTCTTAATCAGAGAGCCGAGTTCTAATTCCCGTTGTGTTCGTTATATTAACCTATCGCGCATATGCAATTGGGAAATATGAATTCAACTTTTCTACAATAAAAGCTGTGGAGTAATTAGTAAGACTTGTAAGATTAGATTTGATTGTTCTCTGTCTGTGTATTGTAAAGTCCCATAAAATTGTTACTGTTTCTCTATTTATTCCTGAATTAATGAGTTTTAACTGTTTAAATCAGTAAAATAGGATCCACAAATATTTCTACATGTCTGCCATCGAGTTACAAGGTTGCCTATGCCATTGCGATAAAACTCTAAATCATTTGGCGCGAATAAATATTTGAATTATATTTCTGTATTTTCTTTGTCACAAAATCCGTTTTGTCTTAAATAACTTTTAACGTGTTTGAAAAAGTGGTAGTCAGTGAGCTAGAGATCGACAGAATATAGTGAATGTCGCAAAGACCGCTATCTCAAGTTGTTTAGCTTCTCCAGTGTCATCCTGGTAAACATGGTGCTGATTATTGACATGAAATAATTGGACGTCGTCGCTTAATCAATAACGGTCGTAATTTGCTTAATTGTGCATGTATAACATCCAGTTTCTGACAACAAATCTCAGCAGTGATGTATTTATTGCTATGCTTGGTCTACTGATGAGGTTCACATAGCCTAGCATATACGCTGACTCTTTTAGACGTATATCTCTGCAGAAATACGATATTGTAGCTGCTAATGGGGAAAGAAAAATGGCAGAAATTCTTCAACCTTGGCAGCCGAAATCAATACATGAGCAGCTGCAGGATTCAAAATATGACAGACATTGGAAGAAGTTGCAACCTAATCACTTGGTAGGCTAGGTTTAAAGCTCCATGTTCGCTACAACAAATAGTCTAAGGATGATCTAGTGGTTAAAAAGCGTTGGTTTGTGACTTTGTTTATATAGTGGTTGTTACTTCAATTGTTAATGTTTACTTACTCTCGGTGAAAACGGACTAGCGACAACGGAACAGTATTAAATAAAAAATAAGAAAGAGACGATATCATTAGACATGATCAGTAGAAAAAGAACAATTTACCCTCGTACATTAAGTAAATGGACGATTTCATAATTCACTGAAAGTTTTCCAGATCGATAAACACCACAGGGAGCCCGGGGGGGGGGGCACAACGGTTGAGACCTTTTGATGACATCATCAAAGATTAAGACAGCTGTTCGTATAAAAACAGAGTAAATGTTAATAACATCAGATCCAAGAATTACAGATAGAATTGTATTAAACTGCTACAAAAACTTAGATTTCTAGATATATGATTGTGATTTCATAATTTCCTTAAATTCTTTTACTGACTACAAGAGACCGACTGTGAGTAAACAATAACATTTCTTAATTACTTTAATTATTTAGATTGCATAGACAGGCTACGTGGCTGAAAAAGCTACATCTTGAACTGTACTGATAGAGACATCTGTATTATCCAATCTTTTAATTTCTAATGCATTGCCTTGTGTTAAAACCTCATAGATACACTACATCATTTGTTCCCATGAAATATTTCGTAGTTGCAATTGAAAGGGTAATACCAATGCATCCGACATTACTCCGACAATGTTACACAATTATTAGGATTTTTTTTATATTTTGCTGTGCTATATCATTGAATATATATTATTACATATTATATATAGAGCTGGCCAGTCGTATACGAGGATACTCGTCTACTAGGGCGGCGAGCCAATCCCTATTGCAGACGCATGCTCAAGCGCATTTGTATTTATTCAACACCGACCTGTATTTTATACTGGAACTTTTACAGTTTCTGGAAAATAGCGTGTTATCTAGCGTGATCAACAATTTGAACAAGGCCAGCCCGCTTAATCCCACTATGATTTGTAACTTCGTGCTAGCACAGCTATCGATGGCTCACAAGGGTTCTGTCTATTCAATATCACGGGAGTGATATGGTTTTCAGTCACTTTTTTTCTGCACGCTGGTATCGATAAATTCTGGAAGTTTCCATCCTGACAAATCGATCATGGTGAGATTCGAACCCGGGACTCAGGGTCAGAATACGAACGATCTAACCACTCGGCCACCTCACTATGTATTACATATTATAATTATATTATAATATTACATATTATTATTACATACTATTTTTATTGAATCTATTTTCTTATTACTATATCTGAACACTTTTTCATGCCATGTCTTATCGATCCTTTTCAGAGATTAAAACATTTTCTTAATATCACCGCAGTTTGGTGTAAGAATGCCATGTTTTTTCTTTTTTTTTTTCTCTTTTTCTTTTTAGAAATATATTCCTCCATTCTTTGAGCTGAAAATCGAAAGAAAAATTCATATAGGGTTTTCCTTGCGTAACATTGATCCTATAAGCAGATGCAGATGACCAACAGCTTCAGAGTGAATGTGTGTAAAAGCCTCCCAACCTGTACACCGGATAGCAAGATTTTTCCTTTACGTTTCATGAATGTTTAGCATACGGTAAGGATCAGAAATAAAAATTCATTATTTGGCGAGTTTCGAATTTGTATGTACCATGCACACGAAATGCGCCTTAGCTAAATATTATCTCAATTTGTGTAAGAGAATGAAGAAATGAAAAACTGTGTAGACCTTCGAGAAAATAATCTGAGTCAAGAGAAAGTGCTATTTTTAAAAAACGAAAAGAGAACATTGCTTCAGTATCTCAGATGAGGTATTATGTACATTATTTGCATTATTCAGACTATTGTCCTCATCTTTGTCGCCATATTTATTACAACATTTCGGCCTTCTTCGGGTGGTTGGAATGTCGAACTGAACCTTTTATTTCGCTCACTGGCGTAGACTCTTCGAATTCCCGAACTGAACCTTTTATTTCGCTCACTGGCGTAGACTCTTCGAGTTCCAGGTGCCATATTTAATGGATGTCAGTTATCGGTAATCTGTTAATTTCCCTCTGAAAGTTCTCCCCTGCCTTGACCGGGTATTGAACTCACACCCTTTTGGTCCTATCACTGGATCTAACTAACACCTTTATCCACTGTGTCATGTGTCCTTGAGACATTGCTTGCTTTGACATTCTTCGTAATCGAGAGATAATGCACAGTGGACCAAATGTTGCGATTTTTCTCGTAATTTATTCTTATTTTATTTCCTTATGTATTAATTATTTCATTCTTGTATATATTTTACATTTAAATTTGCTATTTGTATTGAAATAAACTTTATTTTTAAATATGGACTAACATGGTTTTTGACATTAGCACCGCTATGTGATTGTAGGAAGCATATAAAGATTTTGCTTTCATGAATTCATTTAAAGATGGATACTGATATTTTATTTGGGTTTTCCATTTCTTCAAGAAGGTAATTATTATTGGCTCCGTGCATAATTATCAGGCGTTTTTTAAACAATATTTATTATGAAAAAAGAAGCATAAAAATTCAACAATAACATTTTCAAATGATTATTCTGGAGCGTATGATTATCGACACGCATTTTTATAACCTGAAAATAAAATAATATTTCTATTAAAAAAAAGTACACAAAACAGCAATTTTTATTACCAAATAACTCGCATGAAAAACGACTGATAATTATGCACCAAACCAATAATATTTTAATAACTAAGCAAATGCTACGGCATGTTGGTTTTTCTCTTTTTTGAAGAAATCAACACTCGGCGTGAAAGCTGGGGATTTGATGTGGAAAAAAACAAAAAAGTAGATATAAAGCTTTGACCAATTTTTGAGCGTTTATTTTTAAATATCGTCTGAAAAATGTACAGAAATACCTACTTTTCGCAGGTTTATACTTAAAAATTAATTTTATAATGTTATTATTTCAATAATACATCCAACAAATTTCATATCTTGTAGTAGATAAATCGAATAGAAATATATTTAAACCATAATTCTAATTATGAATCACTACGAGCAAAATATTCATTTTTTTACTCTATTTGATAAATGGAAACAGCAAAAAATATATAAGATTAAAAAAAACACTAATCGATGGATAACATCTTGCGCCATTCGTTAGGTCATAAGTAATAAAAATAAAAATAGATAAAATAATATATATCACCATATTACTACTGAGAAGCAATTATGAGACGATATATTTTACAATTTCATCGTTTGTTGAAAATCGCTCTAAAACATCTATACTCTAAAACATATTACATCATATTATAGCTAATTTTTTCAGTGTAATTTCCCTTCGAAGTAAATGAGGTTCTTATTTATTGTCAGAATGATTTAGTAATAATCTACGTTTGCCTTGCTTCTTGTCCATATACAATTTATGAAGCTTCAGTAGTTAATTTAACTGATATTTCCACGTCTTGAGAATGTGCAGGTAAATTCAGCAAACCCAAAGTCCCTTTCTTTGAAACCTCATGCATTTCATTATTTGAAAGAACTTCGGCAAGCACAAGTTCACAAACTCCATTTTGTCAGAGGCTAATCAGAGTTGTTCCACTTTAGAATTCATGAATTCAAATTTTTAACCTCTTATTTGGTCGCTCGCTTTTAATTGAAAATTCATCCATACAGGTTCATATTTTTGTGATCTAATTTGAATTAAATTTTAAAACAATTCATTAAATTAACATGACTAAGTAAGTATTAATAAATATTTACTTATCTTACGGACAAATTTCTTTCGTAGCCTCTATCCTCACCCCCGAATCATCTGGATCCAACATTGAGAAAATATATTTTCTGAAAGTATGGTGAAAAAATTGTGTTGTATTATTTTTTTATTTAATATTCTATATTTCGGCTGTTTGTTGCTTTATTCTCTGGATCGCATTGAAGATATTGATTATAGAATTTATTATCTCTTTTAATTTCAACTTAACTGCATATATTTAAATTATAAATTGTATAAGGCTTTCACTGAAGAGCCGAATGAAAATGCAACGCTCCAATTTCGAACCTAAACATAATTTTTTAAACCTGATTCCTCAAAAAAAAGTAACGATTTGGAAAAATATTTGCCGTCCTTATTTATCATGTTAAACGCCAACGTCCCAATTCACTGGAATCCCATGGTTTCAAAATCGACCTGCTCTAATGCTTTGTTTTACTTGATATTGTAGGCTGTTATATAGGAATAACGTGTCACTGCCGACACTGGGGTTTGAACATAGATAGCCAGTGAGCAAACACCGGTGATCCTATTATTAAATTACTTAGACCACGACACGTTAGCGGAAACGCATATATAGGAAGTCGTGTGATGTCTAGATCGATCGTCATTTCTAGACTCTTCTCTATTACTATTTGGATCACCATTTCTACTGTATCCTCTATTACTATACGGGCCGCTATTCTCTACTCTATTCACTACACTCTTTCTCTAGTCAGGTCACTATACGAGTTGCTTGTCGAGCGGGAATTATCGAGCAATTACTATTAATGCGAGTGATATTCAAAGACTTCTGACTCCAGTAATTTTCAACGGCGTTACTACAGTTTTAATCTGCGATTACAAAATCTCTACTAAAACGAGCATTATAAAAGCGACAACGACTATACGTTGACATCACACAATAGACTATTTATTTTCCCCTTATTTTACGTGTCATATTGTTGTGATTTGTCTTTTTAATGATATATATATATATATATATATATATATATATATATATATATATATATATATATAAATATGTTTTCAGGGCGTGATGACATGTTCATATTGATGTCACTAAATGATGTTTTGAATAAATAATTTCTTTTTTCTAGGGAGTTTTATTTATTTCCCACCAGTATCATTCTGCATTTCATTTAGCTGTTACTGACGCTTGGTATATACAACTAAAGTTTAGTTACTTACCGTTTAGGAGAACTTCGCATATTTTTATGTCTGGATTTCTTCTATTTACTGTTGATGCATCCGCTGTGATGTAAAAGAAGTTTAGCATAGGTTTTAGTAAATCTAGAGTAAAATTTTAGATCGTTTTGTTCAGTATTTTAGATGGATTGCTTGAATTTGAGAAAACTGTCTAGCTGAATCTGCTAAATACTTTGTCTATACTGATTTATACTTTCCTATTTTTTTATGGGGCGTGATTATGCCATATGGCATTTCTTTATATTTTTCACCTATTCTCTTCAGCAATGCTTGTTTTGCCGAAAAAATACATTTTTTTGGAGCTATTTTATAATCGTCTTTGTCTTCGTTGAAAATACTTACATCATACAACATGTCGGATAATCTGCAGCTGATGGATTTGCTTGATTATGCCCAGTGGAGGGTTTGGGAAAATTTCGGTTTCTAGAATGATGCGTCTCTCCTTGTTGGTGAATGAAATAATGTTTAAAATCAAAATTTTATAAATATTTCAATTTTTATCACGATCTCAAATCTTGTTTCTCTGGATTAATATTTATTTTTCAAAAAGAACCGAATAAGATTTACAAACGCTTCAAATAATCAAAGTGATAGAAATTAGGAGTGTCGGAGATAAATATAATTAAGTAATTCATCGAGTCTAGAAGAAAACTCAACAGAATGCAGAAAGGACTGGACGGCTGGTTCATCCTATATTTGAGACTCATCAGCAAACATTATACCAACTATTCCATCGGCCCTCGGTGGGTGTATATACATACATATATATATATATATATATATATATATATATATATATATATATATATATATATATATATATATATATGAAGAAAAATATACGAAAAAAAACAAACAAAAATCCTAATATGCAATTATGCTGTCTTAATGTTAATATAATGTCAACGTCGGACGTTTCGGTCAGTGTAGACATTCTTCAGGACATATTCATAAAACATAATTAACATTAGACTATATTCAATTCAACATGAGAAGTCGATGGACATAAGAGTAAGACTAATCAAAACAGACAACTGAAATTTTTCAAGATCAGCGTTCCGTTTCAATATGATCACGTGGGCGTCATGTGGGAGATGTTGTGAAATTGTATTCCTAAAATATAGTATTTTGAATGAAAAATGAAAAGAATTTTATTTTAATCTTGAAATTATGTAAGTTTGTCGAGCATTAGCAAGATTAATGCTCGACAAACGTACATATAAGCTTTAGATTAAAATACAATTCTTTTCATTTTTCAGATCTATATTCATATATTTGCTTACTTACACAAGCACACACACACAGAGGTTGCGATGTATAAAATGTTGTCTAAATTACGCAAAACTTAAAATGACACTGACATCTCATTTTAACAGATAATTTTACTAAAATTACACCAAAAAATTAAATACTAAAGAGTTAATTTATTCCCTGAAATCACGATCGGCTTCAACTGCAGCCATCAGATTACTTCGGATTCTCCTTCATCCTTTTCGATCGTCTCTTTGTTTAAGTTTTGTAAATGCCTTTCCTTCACTTCATCTTTGGTGTTAGAAGGAGTTTTGTTGGTTTCTGTTATAACACTGTATATAGTTTTAAAAGATATAATAAATGTAGTATTTTAGGTATTTATAAATTAAAATATAGATATTAAAATCGATACATGTATCGTCATTCGTCATTCACCAGACCTACAAATTCATAAAGAATATGTACGCATATAAATTTTAGATCAAAATAGAATTCTTTTCATTTTTCATTCAAAATACTCAAATTTTAGGAATACGTTTTCACAGCGTCGCCCACGTGACCGACAACGTGACCATGTTTTAAACGGAGCGCTGATCTTATAAAACTTTCAGTTATTTGTTTGGATAAGTCCTGTTCTTATGTACATCGTATTTGTCATGTTGTATTGATAATGTTATAATTTATGAATATGTCCTGAAGATGGTTTATTAGACCGAAACGTCCGACGTTGACATATTAACATTAAACAGCATAATTGTATATAAGGATTTTTGTTTGTTTTTTCCATATATATTTTTCTTCATATATATATATATATATATATATATATATATATATATATATATATATATACATGCACACACATATGCGTGTAACTGTGCATTTCTGTGAGTGGGCTGTGTGCGTGACATTTGCATTACTTATTGTCAGTTGTACCTATGTAGCGGTAAAGACGAACACAATCCGACAGCGGAGTTTTGAAGATTAAAATAGGACTGTATATTTTTTATATAGAAAATCTTTACTTCTTCACATTGGTAATTAGAAAGAGATATGTCACGCATCTTCAAGGAGGACCTATACATGACTTAGTTCCATGACCTGACTTCATCAGCCCATGGCGGAAGAGAAGCAGCAGACCATTTCATATGTGGGTGAAATAAACTGTTATCGGATAAGCGGATAAGAATCTTCTTAAACATTACTGTCCGTTCAGATTCGTATTGAGTCAAACACACCTAACCTGTACAGCATTTTCTTGCAGTTGAATCGGATCAGTAAAAGTTTATATTCCCCCTTTTAATTTTCTTAATAGAAAAATGCAGTGTCAAAAATAATTTACAAACGACGAATCGTATCCAGCGAAACGTGCATATATTTTTTCGTCAATCCTTCTTTGCTGTGCCTTATAACCTGTTAACACAAATCTGCAGCTAGATATGATAATATGATTGGTCCCCTCATACATTAGAGACCTTATCCATAAAAGGTATTAATCAACATGTTAAATCTCAAGGACTATCAGTCTGATTAACTCCTGGGTATGTCGATGAACTACGTCGGGCACCATGGTTTGGGGGAGCGTGGAGCCACCTCTTAGTTGTATTAATCCCAGTTACAGCCTAACCAAATGTTACATCACCTGTTCGATTCACAGCTATGGGAAAATAGCGATCCCCAAAGAAAAATCAACTGTACATTTTAATAATAAATTGACCAGCAAAACATTTTTACAGAAAAATGGCAAAGTGCGATACTAAAAAATATAAAAATACATTTTTATATTAAAATTAACATTAATACATTTTATGATCTACAAAACTTTATGTCTGAAAACATACTTTTATCTTAGAATTATAGAACTGTATGCAAAATATATGTACTGAAAAGCATAAAAATCCGTACAAAATATTTATATTTCGGCCCACAGAAATTTATATGCCGCCAAAATACATCAACAAACCAATCAATCTGATCAGTCAGGCAAATAAAGTGATATTAAAAATGAACTGACGACGAAAAAAGAAGACATCTTACTTATTATAAAACGCAGATTGTGTGTGTGTGTGTGTCTGTACGTTTATATATTGGATCGGATTTCCTACATTTTTCAACCGATTTCAACATTTCACAGGACTGCGTAAAATTACCTTGCGGTGGTTCTGACAGCGCCAAAAATTGGAAAAACACAATTGTTTTTGCATTAAATCAATTTGAAAACAGGATAAAACACGATTCAGTCGACACAATTAAAGGGAGACAACTCATATCGAGTTATACTTATTATAAAAACCCAAGTTGTTTGTGTGTGTGTGTGTGTGTGTGTGTGTGTGTGTGTGTGTGTGTGTGTGTGTGTGTGTTCGTTTATATATGGGATCGGATTTCCTACATTTTTCTACCGATTTCAAAAAAACTTCACTTTTTGGGGGCAGGTAGTGTTTTTTTTTGTCTTGCACACTTTTTTCTTTATTTTTTACATTCAGAGAATTTTAAAATTCCATTTACAAGACAATTGTTTATAATAAAATTCTCTTCAATCGATAGACTCATAACGATTGAAAACAATGTTTTTGTTTTAGTTTGGGTTTGACCAATTCATAAAAAAAAGAAAAGAGAAACAAACAAAACTAATTAAGACATGCGTGTCCGTCAACCTTAAACAATGATCTTTGTCAATTTTATTTTTCAGTCTTTATGATGGTCGAAAATTGATCTATCTCTTACTGTTACATCACCGGGCAACGGCGGGCTCTACTGCTAGTCATTACTAAAGAAATGGTTGGATTTCGGCGTAGAAGAGACAGCACAAAAGTGATACTGGACAAATACCCAGTTCTACACATTTATGCAAATTAATTGAAATAAAAAGATTAAGTCCGTTATTATTTTTTTGTTTTCGTATATTTCCAATGATATATGAACCGGTGCACATGTTATACTTCGTATATCCATGCAAAGAAGACATTCCTTGCAGATCGGCTACATATTCATGATTGGATTTAAATCAGGAGAGTTTCTGGTTCAGTCTATCGTACTTTGATTTGCTCACTGGTAAGGCTTGCCTGTGTGTTGCAGCGTACAATTTTCGATGGAGTAATGTCCATCGCAGACAATGGCTTAATCGACATTTGAGACAATAGTGTCTGGGCGTGATAAAAATCAAATGGAGTCATGGATGGCGAAATATTTTTCAAGGCTCAACAAATTTAATCATACACCACGAAAATAGATTAAAAAATGACTGACTCGAGGGTAAAAAAGAAATCGCTTACATACCCTGTCACCCAGTGCGCCAAAAAAACGGCTGTTTCAATTAATTTGCGCAAAGGTGTATGCGAAAATAATTACTAAAAACAAAAAGAATCTTCTTCCTTGTCTTCATCAACTTCAAAAAGGCCCGTGAGCCTATCAAAGATCCAAGGAGGACAAAAATGAATGAGTACAACAAGAGTAAGAATTTGGACAATGATAGAAGGCACAGGAGACAGTTTTCTTCCAGAACTACATGGGGAACGTCTTCACCTCCTCAGTCAGGATGACTTCTGTCTCTTACTCTCATTATCATCTTCCTTTAGTGGGACAGTTTTTAGAAAAACCAAGGATAAGTCAGCATTGGCAATATCACAAATATGTGCATAGATTGTTTAGCTGAGAAATGGGAAGAACTCCTCAGTCTGGTGAAAAAACAGGCATAATATGTCGAAAGAAACCTCAAAATCATGATGTATGATAAGAAAAGGTTTTCAAAAATTATAAAGCCACTGACTGGAAATTACAGTAGAGATTCAATTAAGCAATCTCATATAAACAATCAGTTAAGTACACCTAAGAATAGAAATATTAAAAAGAGCAATCGGAACGAGTAAGCATTTGAAAAACTGAGAACTATATGGAAAGATATCTGTCTGAAAGGAAAAATATGATTGTTACTTGCATTGGCCACCTCTGTCTTTCCCTGTCCGGGCGAATGTTGATAATTAATAGCAGAATTACAACACGGAAGCCAAGAATTAGAAATGAGATTCCACAGAGATTTAATCCTAGGCATCGCCTACGTAGAACGCCTTATAAATGACGACACAACATCAAACAAGAAAGAGGCCTGAGGTTAGACCTCATAACCACCATCAAAAAGGTACGTTGGAAATTGCACGGACACGTCAGTAATATCTCCACTGTCATATTACAAATGAACACCTTAGGCAGAAGAAGCGGCAAGGAGCTAAAAATACGGTCTGACTATGTCACTGACGAAACTTGAAGGTCATTTACAGTCTCAGACGCAACTAACCTCAATGAGGGAGCTCTTCACGTGTTCATATATGCAACGTTCTTGGGACTGATAATGAAGACGACAACGACGATGACAACGATGCTACTGCTGCTGATGATGCTGATGATGGTGATAATCATGATGACCATGAGAATGACGATGTTGATCATGATGTTGCTGCTTATGATGTTTAAAGTGCCATGGTTGAGAATGCACAGACGATAGTTTGTTTAATGATTGTCAGTCTTATTTCCAATATGTGCGACATCGAAATTCTAATATTTGTAGACGTGTGTTTCCAAGAGGTTTGTGAAATTTAATTAATTAATAAGTTGTTCTTCGTCAAAATATTCCCGATAGAAAACTTGTCATTTTATTGAAAATGTGCATCGATTTAATGAGAATTTTCCTGAACTTAATCCCGTGCTTGTCTTGATTATGAAAATGAAATTACAGATGCAACTGGGCTTGATCTTCCATCGCTCTTTCCAGATAGAAATACATAACTATATTTCCAATAAAATACAACATTTTCTAATTTCAGAATGAAAAATAATATATAAAAAAATAACTGCTGTAGTAAAGTTTTCTTTTTTGGAGATCTTCATGTTTTCAATCATTTTTTTTTTGTGTTAAAAATTCTCTCGTTTGTTGCAGAGTTTATTAAATTTTCTAAGTACTAAACAAAAGAATGATATACTTCTAATAATCTACAAACAAAATTTGAAAACTCTACAGGAAAAATATACTGCATGTCCAAAGTTTAAACCAAGTCATCATTGTCAGATATTGTAATGAATAATTTATATAATTTAAAAATAAATGTTTCTATCATCTCGTGAAAACTATTTGTATTTTGCAACATTTAGTAAAAAAAAATTTGAGTGCCTCGGATAAGTAGACTTCTATTCGATGTAATATAATTTGAAAAATGAATGATATATTGACGTGAAACTATAGAATAATAAGTAACCAAATGATTTAAATGAAATTTAAATTATGTCACAGGAATGATGAAAATTATTCTCAGAGATACAGACACGATATGTTGATCATATGAATCCAGTTGTTGAGTTATTAGGTTTGATTGGGATAGGCTCTATTAGACTAACTGAAGGGATCACTACCAGGAATGTCTTCTTCAAGAAATACAAAAAAATCTTATCCAATGATTACTCACAAAAATACTAAGGGCATATAAAGTATGCGTTTTTAGTTTGTTTGATTTTATTTTTTTTTAGAGAAATGTCAGGATGTAGCATCCCATAAAAATTTATAATATATATATATATATATATATATATATATATATATATATATATATATATATATATATATATAAGACATTTTATAGAAACAAAATATTTAATTCAATGCTGTTCATAATAAATTATTAACAACATTTAAGTCTGAATGTGATAAATTTCAGGCAGGTAAATATTATTAATACTGTTTATTATAAACAGCATTTATTTACTTAACTATTTGTATATATAAAAAGAAGGTATAAACATCAAAAATGTCTTAAAAAAATAATTGTAGGAATTTGTCCATTTTCTAATATATATATATATATATATATATATATATATATATATATATATATATATATATATATATATATATATTCTTTGTATATGTGTGCATTTATGACTGAAATTAGAATTGCATGACACTGAAACATTATGTGAGAGTTGAGGAATAGTTGTTCAGTTAAAATTTACAGAGTCTTTGGCCATCTTTTTTCGTAGTAAGCAACCTACAAGTGAACGGTCTGTGACCAGGGTTTAGTCCCTAATATCTGCGATAAGGTACAATGGAATCATCTGGCGAAAGTATATTTCATGCAACGGAGACAAAAGCATGTTCTTTTTAATCAACTGGAACCTATTGAGAGTGGAAGGATTGAGGGAGATCGATCAGTGTGATACTCATTCAAGAAAGTCATGTGTTATTTCTGATGCCTGGATTGTACTCCGATGCTTACAATAAATGAACATTTCGAGACCCGTAGACACGGTAACGGAGAGCAACGTTTTAGAACCTGATGAAGTCACAGACCACACAGCAGCAACCTCATAGACCAAGACCTTGAGGCTGTCAGTAATGTCAACACAAACCGTTGAGAAGATTAACCTAATGCAGATTATGATATATTTTAGAAAAAAATATATTCATGAAATCTTAAAAGAAAAAAAAATATATTTTTCAGGTTATTGAGTATTGTCAGAAAGCCTGAATATTTGAAGAACGTTGAAAAATTAAAACCTATTTGTCTCTCGTTTTCTCTCCTCTCTCTCTCAAACAGACATTACACACACACACACATATATATATATATATATATATATATGTGTGTGTGTGTGTTTAAAAAGAAAGAACAGTAAGATATATAATCTTGTGTTCTTATAGATATTTTATTTTTACAAAATAGTGCTCAATGTAAATTTAGCATTAATATTATAAATTAATTGATTTAAAATATTTTTTTCCGCTACACAGTTCTAACCATGTTTCAAAATGGAAGCTAAAAGCCACGAATTTAATTTGGGAATTAAATTAAAGACTTTAGTTCCATTTCATCGTCAAGCAATTTTGAGTAACTTTTAAAATTACTTTTAAAAGACACAGCTAAAATGACGTTTCCATGGTTACAGATAAATCTACTTCAACTGGACAAGGGTTGTCTGGGTTTTACTTATGTCTGCATCATTGTATCGGTTATTAGCTTGTAGAGGGGCCGTGGCTGTTATGTTGTTGATAGAAAAGACGTAGAAGAAACGCAAGTAAGGTTCAGATACTCCTGCCCACCTATTTAACTTCATAAAAGGTTGGACTTTGATTAAGTCCAAAGAAGAAGGCAAACAAAAGCAAACAAAAACACAAGACCGATAATATATGTTATATACAAATATATATTAATAATAACAAGTTACGATACATGGAAACACTACAAATAACGAAGTGTGTGTGAATATTCATGCGTGCGTGTGTTAATATTCTGTATGTGCGTGCGTGTGTGTGTATTGTGCTTAAGCGTGTTTCACGCTATCCCTTGTTAGCGCCTACAATTCGAGGTTGATAGCTGAAATCCTGAAGGAAAAAAGAGATAGAGGTGAAGGAAGGCGGCTATTTATAGCCAGGAAGAATACCCCTGGTAAAGGGATAACGGACTTAAGGAGGAGTTAATGACAAGCTACATTTTGTAAGGGTAGGGATGTATTTTTCAATGAGAACTGACATCCGTTGAATGCATGTCATCTGGATTTGTTTTAAATTTATTGTTAATGGCAAAAAATTTTACGGCATTTTTTTTCTATTTGTAAATTAAAAGATTTTTGGGGTGTTCAAGATTAGAATACTTTTTTAGTTTTTACTTTTTAGGATTTGAAATATTCTCATTTTAATATTTATTATACTATATTTTTTTTTTATGTACAGTTAAATGTATTAGAATTTTTATATTATGTAGGATTATTTTACAACAAGTATATGTATGTATATTAGGGTATATTTTTTTTCTTTAAAATTTTATTTTTTTTTAAGTAAAATTTATGACAATGATTTTAAAATTAGTTACTTAATTTACTGATTTAGTAAACTTTATTTTTTATATATATAAACCTAGTAATATATTGTTTTCACAAAGGAATGGGTCATTCATAAGCTTACATCTTCTGGCATTTCATATTAATTTTAATTTTACTATAGGTTTTTTATTGATTTTTTAAGTGCGTGTAGTACTAAGTAAAATAAGTTTAGGTTAGAATTCATTTTATTTAAACAATATTAATTACAGCTTTTAAAATATATTCATTGTTATTTTTAATAGACTATATTATCTTTTTATAACAGAAGGAAATGTATTTTAAATTAATTATAGTAAGTAAAAATTATTTTTCCATATCCAAAGTATATGTATATTACGATTTTTAAACTTTTATATTTAAATATTATTTAAGCAATATTTGGACTTACTAGAAAAATAGCTAATTCATTTTCAGATTTTAAACTTTATTTATTAATTAATTAATTTATTTATTTCAAAATATATAAACTAAGTAATAAAGTTTCATATGTATGTACAAAGGACATGGATCATTCACAGGCCTACATCCTCAGCTTTTCGTTATAATTTCATTTTTTCAGTAGGTGTTTTATTGATTCATTTAATTGCTGGTAGTACTTTTGTTTTTTTGTTTAGGTTACATACATTTTATTTAACTGTAATTTTAAAAGATGTTTAGGTTAAATTCGTTTTAACTACAATTTTGAATACAACTTTAAAATATTGTCACTGTTATTCCAAAAGACTTTTTTTTATAAAGAAAAAACAAGTAAATGTAATATAATTACTGACTGTATATAAAATTATTTTTCATGTTAAATATAAGTATGTATACTACCTGATTGCCCTTTTTTTTAAATTTTAAATATTATTTAAGGAAAATTTTTTGACAATGACGGCATATAATAATTTCATTTCTCTGATTCAATAATTTTTATTTTTTATAAACTTAGTAATATATAATTTCTCGTGTATGCAATAAAGGACATGGGTGTAATGACCTACATATTCTAAATTTTTTATTAACTTCCATTTCACTGTAGGTGTTTCATTTGATTATTTTAGATGCCAGAATTATTTTGAGAGAGATGTCTGTTTTTATATTTATTTATTCTAAATGAAGTTTGATGTTTTTGAATCTATTTTGAATTCATGGCTAGTACAACTTATATATATTTTATGTTTTCAGGACTTTCAATCGAAGAGATATTGCATTGGTATACTACTGATTCAGTGCGACATTCATTTTGTAGAGGGAAATTATGAGGGTTAAAACAGTTACATAGTTTTTGTTTATTTCCATCAGTTTTTGTCTTTATTTTTCCATTGTCTAAATTTTTTTGGTTTTGTATAAGTGTTTATTTAAGATATTAGCATATGGTTCTTAATGATTTTTTCTAAGTTTTCTGTAAAGCTATAACTCAATTTTAGTTTAGTTTATTTTCCTAGGAAAATGCTTGATTAATGCGAGGAATTTATAAAAATTTGTTCTTTACCATTTGGTTGTATGGCGGAGCATAGCAATAATTTTTCTACATCTGTTTTTTTCTATGCTTTCCATTTTCAATATTTTTAGTTTTGGATTTTTGTAGCCACTCTTTTAGAGCTTTATTATAATAAGATTCAACCAACATAAACTTCATTTAGAATAAATTAAATATAAAAATCTGACATCTCTCTCATAATACTTCTGTCATCTAAATGAATCAAATGAAACACCTACAGTAAAATTAAAGTTAATAAAAAAAGCTAGAAATGTAGGTCATGACATGACCCATGTCCTTTGTACATACATGAGAAACTATATATTACTAAGTTTATAAAAAAAAAATTTACTAAATCAGAGAAATGAAATAGCTATTATATGCCCGTCATTGTAAAAATTTTCCTTAAATAATATTTAAAAATTTAAAAAAAGGCAAATATAATATACATACTTATATTTAACATGAAAAATAATTTTATATACTGTAAGTAATTATATTACATTTACTTGTTTTTCTTTAAAAAAAAAGTCTTTGAAATAACAATGACAATATTTTAAAGTTGTATTCAAAATTGTAGTTAAAATGAATTCTAACCTAAGCATCTTTTTAAAATTGCAGTTAATTAAAATGTATGAATTTTAAACACCTCTAACAAAAGTTTAAACAAACCAGACGACATGCATTAAATGAATCTCAATAAAACACCTACTTAAAAATGAAAATGAAAACTGAAAAAAAGATAAAAGGGGTATCTCTTCCTAATATACATACTTATACTTGTTGTAAAAAATAATCCTACATAATATAAGGAATTCTAATATTTAACTGTACATAAAAAAAAATATAGTATAATAAATATCAAAATGAGAATATTAAAAACAAAAGTATTCTAATCTGATGAAAAATCTTTAAATTTACAAATAAAAAAAAATGCCCGTTAACAATAAAGTTTAAAACAAATCCAGACGACATGCATTCAACGGATGTCGTTCTCATTGAAAAATACATCCCTACCGGGATAACCGATACAATGATGCAGACATAAGTAAAACCAAGATAACCTTGTCCAGTTGAAGTAGATTTATCTGTAACCATGGAAACGTCATTTTAGCCGTGTCTTTAAAACCCAGTAATTTTAAACGTTACTCTAAAATTTGCTTGACGATGAAATGGAACTAAAGTCTTTAATTTAATTCCCAAATTAAATTCGTGGCTTTTTAGCTTCCATTTTGAAACATAGTTAGAACTGTGTAGCGGAAAAAAACATATTTTAAATCAATTATTTTAATATATATATATATATATATATATATATATATATATATATATATATATATATATATAGATGATGAATGACAGAATCCATAAAATCAAACTGGATATAATTTATTTTGTAGATTTTCACATCCATCCCCTCAGACTGCGCCGGTCTGAATTGATGGATGGATGCCAAATCCATGAAATAAATTATAGCCAGACACACGATTCATTTTCATTATTGTATTGCTCCGTTCTTACACTGAGCCACACACACACACACACACACACACACACACACACACACACACACACACACACACACACACATATATATATATATATATATATATATATATATATATATATATATATATATATGTTCCTGACTCTCATGTCTAATTCGACTTATGAACGGTAAGGAAGATCAGTTCATAGGAAACCGACAGCCCGACACTAGCACATGTGATTTGATTATAATAGTGAAGTTTGTCTGCAGATCAAACCTCACTTTTTATAGGGCCGAACACAGACACTGGGTTCACTACGGGCTACAATTTCCCCAAACGACACCACACATGCTTTGAATTCAGAGTTGTCCTTCTCCTAGACCAGTTGCCATCCAAGGCTATAGAATCCAGACTGTTCTGCTATTTACCTATAGTTGGCGGAAGATAAGATGATTCACACCTTTCCCAATGGTAGTACCACGTAAGTGAGTGTAATGGATTCGACTGGAATTCGAACTCGGCTCTCCGATTCCTCGGTATCCATTACTTGTTCTTCAGTAACATCTTAAGTGATGGTAAACGAAAACGAGAAATGTCATAAAATCTCAAGAACATTGAAACTATTTGCATATGTTAATATATTTTCCAACATCTATCTATCTATCTATCTATCTATCTATCTATCTATCTATATATATATATATATATATATATATATGTGTGTGTGTGTGTGTGTGTGTTTGTGTATGTGTGTGTGTATTTATCTGTGTGTGTAGCTATATTTAAACATATAAAGCGTTGAAGCAATAACACTATTTTTTTTTGATTTTTTTTCTTTTAAAATACCTTCCCTAAATTCCCCTCATTATTTGCAAATGGCGATATTACTCTCCTTTTATTATAGCGAAAACATGAAACGTATACAATTGTACAATAAAAAACAAGAAAACAAATAAAGTCGTGTTAAGTGCGTGAGAAGTGGAATAAGCGAGAAATAAAATGTATGAAATCAAGTGAGGGACAAAACTCACATATAAAAAATAATATCAGAGAATTGTGAATTTAAATGGCTAAACAATCGGTGATTTGTTTTTATTTCGATCTTACATTATACATCTCTTTCTTTTTCCCAAGTGAAGTGTGGGAAAGTAAAGGGAGGTAACAAACCAAAGAAGTCAAATATCTAGAGAAAGTGAAGTGTGAAGATATCTTGTGTAAATAGCCAAATTGCTACAATTTGATTCATTTTTGTTTGTTAGAAATTTTCTTTTTTTTGTTTTATTTATTCTTTCCCTATTTATTTTAAGCATTCGTCTTACATCGATACACCAAAACCTGTCAATGACATTTTTATAACAATCATGGATTTTCAAGTGTTTTAGAAACTGATTTTATACCCGACTGAACTTTTCTTCAAGCGATAAAAGACAAGATTTTTTTTCTTTTTTGTCTTTATGTAACTGTGCAATGGCGGAAGATTCTAATTTGTTCATTTTCAGCAAGCGACAAAAACTTGGAAACACGCGACAGAAAAGAAAATACGCGTAAGTGATAAAAGAAAGGTGGAAACATTATTACATACATACAAGCACGTATGTGTCTACTTACACAAACGTCTGTATAAAACCGTGCAATAAAAGATCGTCCTCCACAACTTGTACACATGTACTCAGTTGTTTTGTACGTGTGCCATGTAATAGGTAAATAGACAGTGTGACTCTGGCATCCATGACATAAGGACTTAACACCTCTTGAAGACATCATGTTTTAGGATACAATCGTTAGTTGTTGTTTTTTCGCGGATGAGAGTGGTAATTGTATCTATTAGGCATATGGGAATGTCGAACCGACATATGCGTCGCCTGAATAATTCGGTCTCCAAAAAGAGATACAGGAACACATATTTGACCTCATAACGAAGAGAAATATTTCATGAAATTAAATTCTAATTTTTTATACTAATGTTCGAGCAAAACAAGTCCTAAGAGCCATCGAGGGAGAAGTTTATTTTATGGTGTTGTGCGAGCATAGGAAAAGGCAAGAAGTGTAATTCATGAGGTTAGGCAGGAAAGTCTTAAATAGATCAATATTGTAGTGATTGGGAAAGATCCTTTCAGAAGTGTTTTCCACAAAGCAACAGTTACTAAGCATATAATTTGCTTCTCCCTAATAGATTACGTAGCAATGTGGGTCCTGGTTTAAAATGTCAGCTCTGGTGGAATCATTGATTGTCAGAACATATGTAATGGAAATAGACGTCGAAAAAGCTGGCATCGTCTGTTGGAAACTATGTCAACAACTATAATGCCGCGTATACGCTTTTGAACGCTTTTGAACTTGATAAGCAGGTAAGTAAAGTGAGGAAACTCCAGTCCGGGTATATTAGTGTTATAGTGGAACAACCTATCACACCCCTACAGTGATTGGTCAGTCTAAGAGACGTAAATGAGGAGAAAATAAAAGATGTGACGAACTATTGTAGTAGTAGTACCACTACGGGTCTCCGTGACGTATCTCCCGTTTTCCTTATTATTATTATTAAGAACTCTTAGTCTTACTCATTGTACTTTCCGTACAATAAAACCCATGTTATTTCTTTTACCTAATTCCTGTGTTTAGCGTAATCTTTCCACTCGGAATTACCTACTTGCTTATATCGTATTATCCACGATATAACAAATAGCAAAAGTCCATTTATTTGTCTGATTTGGGGCATTCATCGTAGTGGGACAGGCAAATACTTACGAGAGCGGTACAATGAACCGATAATATTTCCAGAATCTTTAGTAATTCTTCGGATATATGAGTTGGACTTGGGCCCTTGTGTGAGCATCTGTTTTAATAGACGTTCACGCCACCTCCTAGAGAAAACACCCATCCATCATAATAGGTGTACGTTTATAGTTTCCTGGGTAATGGGGAGA
Organism: Acanthosepion pharaonis; assembly: GCA_903632075.3. Taxonomy (NCBI): domain Eukaryota; kingdom Metazoa; phylum Mollusca; class Cephalopoda; order Sepiida; family Sepiidae; genus Acanthosepion; species Acanthosepion pharaonis. The sequence continues at coordinate 1,202,069 of CAHIKZ030000946.1, forward strand.
AGTTACTAATTAATAAATAAGTGCTGGTAACACGCAACATAACAGTGTATACGACATAGAATATAGCATGACATTCAGATTTTCATTAATCGTCGATTAAAGACGATTCTATAATTTCCAGTATGGTGTCTGATACGCCGTCATCATTGTGGCATATTGAGAGCAAAAGACGGAACGTACAGACAATTCAGATGATTCGCATTTCCATCTCTCTCAAGAAAGTGGTCAACAATGAATTTTAAAGAGAGAGCATATATCTTCTGGATTCATCTCATCAACATGATGTTGTGCAAGTGGCCGTTTGCTTTGTAAACGTGTGGCGTATGTTCATTTGACATTTTCAAGTAGCACTAAGGAAAGTGAAGGTTGTTATGTCAAAGACATTCTTACGAAGGATTTAGACATTTGGACTCCTCATATTTCTTGGCTGTCATAGTTGGTTCCAGTAAGATACCAGGAAACATTCTAACAATGTTCGATAATCTTTAATATTCTCCATTGTCGCCAGATCTCCCCATCATTCCCTTGAACAGGTATGAGGCACATTGCACTGTATTCACTTCAGCCTATCAGGCAAACAACGAAACATGTTAAAAGAGCCCTGGATCATTCCTTCTTAAGAACAAGCAACGAATTCATCATTCTTTTGACGCAATCATTCCGTATGTATGTTATTAATAACTTCTTTTTAAGCTTTTAGGACTCCATATTTATTGGTATATGAAATAAAGAAATAAATTCTTGTACAAATCGTAATTTTATATTCTTTAGTATATATGGATATATTTTCAGTTGTCCTTTGTATCTCTACGTTAGTATATATTTACGAACGATGGTAACAATGAAACATGTATCTATAGTACTTAAAATCGGTTATATTTGAGAAGAAAAGCTGTTCGTATCGGGAATAAAACTTATGTAAATTTAAACAGTGTGGGGATAGATATGTGTCTGACAGTTTTATCATATGTCCCTAACGTTATATATATATTATCATACGCAGAGAGACCGTTTCATTGGATCACAGCTCATCAGTATGACTAGACGTCCATTTGCCTCTAGCTAGGATCGAAACCCAACTGAATTTCTGTCAGTCGGAGAATCTATCCCTAAACAGTCGGCGCACGTCAGAGATGAAGGTGAATTTAATTTAGATAAACGCACCAATGACTGAGAGAAGTGGATTCTTTTTTATCGAAGACTATTGCATTGGTAGCAGGAGTAGTCACTGTTTATGAACTCAAACGTTCCCTCCCGAGATCTCAACCGAAATAAATTTTCATATATAATGTCATTCATAGCAGACAGACTCACTGTATTACAGCTAATCAGTGTGATTATATATCCGGTTGCCTTGAGCTAGGATCGAACCCGGGTTGAATTGGCGTCAGTCGGAGAATCTACAACTAAGCAATTGGCGCACGGCATGGAGGGAGGTAAATTTAGTATTCAGTATACACACACAGAGACACACACACACACACACACACATATATATATATATATATATATATATATATATATATATATATATATATATATATATATATATAGTAATTTATAATGAAATACTTAGTTTATTTTAATGTAACACAATGTCTTATTTCTTTAAACGTTATTCTAGTGGATGCCCATGAGAGGATATCTTGTTTTTTTCACACAGGTTTTTTAATCAGACATGAGTAGCCACTAGAATATCGTTTTAATAATAATAATAATAACACACACACACACATATATATATATATATATATATATATATATATATATATGTGTGTGTGTGTGTGTGTATATATATATATATATATATATATATATATTATGTAAAATAATGTCAACAGACACACGCACACAGACAGAACTTATATATATGTGTGTGTGTGTACAAAACCCTTAAAACGAATAGTCAAATTTAGAATTGAATAATATTTCACTTACTTTTAGAAGAATGTAAGAAAGAAAATTTTAATGTTGTCTAGGCACAAGCGGTGCGTTGACTTTGACTGCGTCACCAATGACTCTTTGGAATACATTTTGTTTTCGACTGTCTATAAGAGAAAGCCTAACATGGGATTGACATTGCAATACTAGATATTTCATCCAGATATTTTAATATAAAATATCGTACACCAACCAGAAATAGTGATGGCTGTCGTCATTGCTGTTCAATTCTACATAGGATTGAATAATTTTTTTTATATTAAAAACAAAAGAACATTTTGCGTTAATAGCGATTCTAAGGCAACCTCATGCATTTTTAAAAGCCACTGCGCCTTTGATGGTAAGAAATCCGCCCACTCTGTAACTGAAGGCTCAGCCAGCAATGGAAAATTGTTGCTGATCTTTAGCACTTGGTTTGATCTATGGAGCACCACATAGCATAGCCATGATAATTTAACCTAAATGTATATTGATTTAAGCATCTCAGACTGCTTGATTAGTCAGTTTGTGTAAGATGTTAGAATATACATTACTTAGTTTGAATCAGATCACAGACTACTTATAACTACAGTGACAACAGCAGCCAAAATAATATCTAAACTAAAAAAAAAAAACAAATAGGTAAATTTAAAATTAACTAATATTAAATGAAGCACGTGAGACCATTCCATGAATACATAAAGGAAAAAGATAAACCCATAGGACGGCAATGTTGCGTTGAACAAAATTGATAAATAAACGAATACACAAGTAAAATAGGAATAAAGTCAGTCGAAATTGCGAAAGAATTAACAAAGAAAATAAAAAAAAGAAACTAGTTAATCCTTTGAGAAACCAGAGTATAACCAGAGAATTGGAAAATAAATTAATGAAGCCAAGTAGCAAAGACAATGTGTTAAAAAGTTGAGAAAATGTAAAATCACAATAATATCATACAATCAAAAGTTTCACAGAAGAAATGTCTTAATCTCAAAAAACATTTCAACCCTGACCACACTAAATTGAAGATATTTCATAATAATTCCCAAATCCGTTTATGATTGTTTAGACTAGGTGTCGGTAGATGAAAGAATATTGGGTGACAGGTGTTTGGTGGTGAGATATCGGATAATCGTTAGCTTTCTCTCCGTAAATGTAGTAAAAATAGACCTTAAATACGTACACACGCACATATACACACGCAAACGCACACATACACAGACACACACGCAAAGACACACACACACACACACACATATATATATATATATATGTATGTGTGTGTGTATGTGCTCATAATTTAATCTTCAAAATTTTGTTATATTTGAAAATTATGACAGACCCAATGATCTAAGGCCATTTTCCTGGATATTTGGAATTACATAATCAACAGATAAGTTAATTACCAGAAAAGAGTAGAAGCTGTATGTGGGTTAAATAATTTAAAGTTAAATAATTTTTCGTGGATATTAGAAAAATACTTAGTACAAAATATCTCTATGTTGTTTATTGTATATAAAATATATAATATTATGATATACAGTGCTGTTCGATAAAAGTGACTAACCTGATTTTTTTAATTAAAATTTTTTTCGCCTATTGTTTTGCGGGTCAAACTAATTTTTAATCTTACTAATATAAAGCTCCCTTCCCGGCCACCAAGTAAAAATGTTTACTCACCCTAAGCTATTCTATAGATAATTATAAGTTTGGATATAAATGAGATTTATGGAAAAAACCCTGTGCAGAAAAGCGACTCACTTATTTCCGGCAACTAGTAATCAATAGAAACATAACCGAACAGCTTTAAATAAAGAATAATAGAGGTATAATTTATTTATAATAGGTAATATAGTTCGAAATATTTAATAATCTATGGGTCCTCCTTTATTTTGAATAACCTTTTCCCTAGTTTTTGGCATTGACTTGATTAGGTTCTGTCAAATCTCATCTCCAAGCTAAGTTCTACATGGGGTTGAGGTCACGAGATTGGGGCGGCCATGTCATAACACTCACCTGCTTCTCATTAAAGTATTCCTTCATCAATTTTGATTTGTGGCAGGAAGCATTATCCTGCATAAAAATGAGCTTGGTGGGGCCGATTTGAACCCTTTCAGTAGAAGGGAGCAGACAAGAATCTAACATTCTCTTGTACTGCTCGCTCCTGAGGGTATTTTCAATAGGTTTTAAGAAACCAGGCCCATGGAAAGAAAAGCACCCCCAGAACATTATACTGAACGAATGCTTGACAGTATTTACTGCTAAATTTAAAGAGCTTTCAAAGCTTCTCCTTTGAATTTAGTTCAAATTTCGTTTCATCGAAGAAGAGAACATTTAGTAAAAAAAATCAGGTGAATCACTTTTATCGAACAGCACTATACACACACACACACACACACACACACACACACACACACACACATATATATATATATATATATATATATATATATATATATATATATATATATTATCAAGCCGTATGTGAAACGTCACTTCATTTTTTCTCCATTTGTTTGAGAAAAATATACATAAAGCGAAAAGGTGACGGTGTGAAACAACAGTGCTTGTTGATAGCATTTGGGGAAGGATGGCTGAGGTGTTAAAGAAATGGCTAGATGTGAAAAATTCCTTTTCGACAACAACGGTCAAGGGTTTAGACACAGCATTTCCAAACCTTCTATGAGTGAGGGTAGATGCGGAAAGGTGAGAATAGGAGATGTTAATATGATGAAAGATGAAGGAGAGAAAAATTAAACGATAGTCATACTAGTAATTCGGAAGGGTTTTTACGGGCTATTTTAAAAACTAAGCCAGTGCTGAATCGCATATAGTATAGGAAATTAATATAACTTTTATAAACAACTTTTGACGTATTGTCGGACTGTATAACATATAGAATAAGTATGGGTGTAAATCAATGTACCTGAAATATTACTAGCGCAATATATGCACAAAAATCATTATAAGAATCATAAGATAAGATAGATTTGTGGAGAGATATATAAGAGAGTAGAAAGCATATCAAAGGAGGTGAGCTATTGTTGAGGCGTCCTCCCCTTTGTACACAAATAGACTCACGCATTATATACACATAATACTGCTACGTGAAGACCCGAGAGACGAGAGCAAGACCGAAGAGGGAGAGTGAAAGGTTGAAGGTAACAGACAGACAGCACGAACGTAGCCAGCAAGAGTCACCGTGAGCTTGCACGTACACTCAGTAAGAAGTCATATAGCGATACTTCAATACCAAAGCCTCTATAGATATTTTGCTACTAACCCGTATTTCTGGAACTACTAACCTGCATTACCAGTTTGTATTATTACGTTAATACATTATTTTTCTATTTTCATCCTTGGGGTTTGTTATTTATTGGTACCGGATTTCAATCGGGAATCCACATCAGTTATAATTTTAAACGTTAACAGTTATAAATTTAAACGTTTAGCACGACTGGAATGTTAAATCTTTAGATGCCTACAAAAAAGGAGTTTCAGACCTTTGATTTACTAATTGTGCGTTTCCAAAAGTTCAGTAATATATATTTTCCAGCAAAAATAAGGGAGTTCCTTCTAAATATTTTATTGTGAGACAGAAACAACCTACACAATAGACTCTTCCGCGCCTATATTAAGTAAAGTTCTAGAGAGAACACATATATTGACACAGAGAGACAGTGAGAGTCTAAAACTCTACAAAAAAGGAGTTTCGGACCTTTGATTTACTAATTGTGCGTTTCCAAAAGTTCAGTAATATATATTTTCCAGCAAACATAAAATCCAAGGTTCCTTCAAATATTTTATTGTGAGACAGGAAACAACCTACACAATAGACTCTTCCGCGCCTATATTAAGTATGCGACACAACACTCTAGAGAGAGACACAGGGACACAGAGTGACACAGAGAGACAGTGAGAGTCTCGTACGACTACTCTACAAAAAAGGAGTTTCAGACCTTTGATTTACTAATTGTGCGTTTCCAAAAGTTCAGTAATATATATTTTCCAGCAAACATAAAATCCAAGGTTCCTTCAAATATTTTATTGTGAGACAGGAAACAACCTACACAATAGACTCTTCCGCGCCTATATTAAGTATGCGACACAACACTCAGAGAGAGACACAGAGACACAGAGTGACACAGAGAGACAGTGAGAGTCTCGTACGACTACTCTGCTTACACTATCTCTGTAACCTGTTGTTAATATATCTTTCTTACATCTAATCCGTGTTCCGTGTTTTCCTTCTGTGGTCCCAACTTTGGCCCCACACCAGTGGCGACAAGGATTCGAGAAACGCACTCACGACGAAACCTCACTACCTTACCAGTTCCACATCTGTGTCGACGAAGGATTCGAGAAACGCATTCACGTCGAAAAACCGCAATACTTTGCCAGTCCCACATCAGTGGCGACAGGAAGATTCGAGAATTTCGTTCTCACCATTTCAATTGCGACAGAGTACTCGAAAAATACACAGAAACTCTTTGCGTTCCCACAGCAGTGTTGAACGAGAAATTAAGCTGGTATTACTACATTAGCGCATTAAACGCAACACCCAGCGTCTACATATAAAAAAAAAGTATATTCCAATACCAAACACCATTGACGAACTAGCGATTCGACATCTACGGAATATTAAAGTCTGTCCAAAATACGAGAACGATTTCTACACACCCACACACAGAGGAAAAAAGTTGTTCGTAAAACAAACTGACATTACAAGACAAGTACTACCATTGTACTCAAGTTTTTTATGTAACTTAGTTGAACTCAGGCATAAAATTATTCTCCCCTCAAATTCACTGAGGTGAGTTTTCTCTTTTTGTACCTTTCTAAAAAAAAAAAAAATTACATAAGTGTGGTGAAAAATTATTCAATTACGTTAACATTAACGGAACCACGGAAAAAAAGCTAAACACACATAATTAGTTTAGTTTAATAATTGTCTGTCCATATTTCTTTTGTAAAAGAAAAAAAAAGGAACAAAAACCTATCGAGAATTTTTGTGTACCTCCTCTTAGTACACATGTTTCAAAGCAACAAAAAAGCGCTATCATTTTTGAATATGGAAGATTTGCAAAAAGTAGTTGCCCAAATGTTCAAAATTAAATTTGGATCAGCAATAAAAATCAGAAGAAAGGCAACAACAACTATTTTTGGAATTAAATAAACAACAAATGAAATTCCAACGAATTACGCTTCAGAATGCTGAACTACAACAGAAACAACTTGAAGAATTACTCGTAAATGCATTAAAAGGCTCAAACTCTGAGAAAGATACAATATTCCCCCAGAGTACAATCTACAATTCAATAGAAACCTTTGAATACGTACCAGAGAACGACAAAACATTCGAAGAATATTACAGGCGCTACAAAGATATTTTCAACGTAGACTGTGAACAATGGTCCAGTAAAAAGAAGGTACGTCTTCTACTGAGAAAACTGGGAACTACAGAACATAGTAGGTTCGTAGACTTCCTACTACTCAAGAAAACGACTGACTTGGATTTTTCAGAGACTATTAAGCTTCTATCGGAACTAATCGGGTCTAACACAACCTTGTTCTACAAACGTTGGAAATGCCTGAACACAGTCAAAGACAACGAGCAAGATTTTCTAACGTTTGCAGCATCGGTAAACAAGCTATGTAATAATTTTAAACTAGCCGAACTGACTGCTGATGATCTTAAGTGCTTAATTTTCGCACAAGGTCTAGTATCAGCAGAAGACACCGAAGTCAGACGACGGTACCGACCAAGCATGACAACGAACAAGGATTGACTCTCCAAAAACTGGCAGAGGACTGTCAAAGAGTAATATCTGTAAAGCGTGACTCAAACACTATCGAGGAATTAGGTGTTACTCATATTAATAAAATCAGAAGGAAGTCTACCACCTATTCCCCTCAAAAAGACAAAAGGCAAATCTCATGTCTTAAATTACGCAGTAACCAAATTCCAAATAGGTTAAAGAAACCGCCCGGAACATGTTACCATTGTGGTAAATGGCATTGGATAAAATTCTATCCAGTAAAGAACAAAAAATATTGCAAAAATTGCAATAAAAGTGGACATACTTTAACTTCGTGCTGGTACGCCAACTGAACGAGAAAACCCAAAAATAAAATTAGGCAAGCTCAATCTGACAATATTGTCGATAAGAATTTAAGGAAATATGTAACTGTGGATATTTTCAATAATTCCATTAAATTCCAGCTTGACTCGGGTTCTGATCTTTCAACCATCAACTGGCGTACTTGGCGAAAATTTAACAAGCCGACCTTATTAAAAACGGATAAAACAACAAAATCCGTAACTGGCGAAAAGATTAACATTTTAGGCGAGGTAATACTTACAGTAACACTAAATGGAGTTACCAAAAAACTCAAAGCCTAAGTATTGAAAACTTCAGATAACTTATTTGGAATAGATTGTAGAGAAAAATTCAATCTTTGGGATTGCCCAATGAGTACATTTTGTCGCAAGATACAAAATACAACGTCCAATTTGGTAAATCTCAGAAAGGAACTCAAACAACAATTTCCCCAGGTTTTTTTTCTGGCGGCCTTGGAAAATGTACTAAAATGAAAGCTAAGTTCAAGGTGAAGGTCGGTGCACAACAGGTATTCAAAAAGAAACTGAATGTCCATTTCGCTGCTCTAGAGCAAATCAACAAAGAGTTAGATAGACTCGAACAAGCAGGTATTCTATCAAAAACAGATTTCAGCGAGTGGGCAGCATTTACGGTCTACGTAAAAAAGAACTACAATCAAATACGATTATGCGCAGATTTTTACACAGGGTTAAACGATGCCTTGCAAGATCACCACTATCCTCTCCCAAGCCCTGAAGAAATTTTCAATAAACTCAATTGTGGAATTTTTTTTTTAAATTGACCTCTCGGACGCATACCTTCAGATAGAGGTGGATGAAAAAAGTTCCAAATTGCTCAGTATAAACACCCATAGAGGTTTTTACAAATACAACAGACTGGCTTTTGGAGTGAAGGTTGCGCCTGCAATTTTCCAGGAGGTCATGGACGCCATGCTGGGCGATCTTGACTATGCAACAGCCTATTTGGATGATATACTGGTTACCAGTAAAACTATGGCAGAGCAACGGAACCATATAGTAAATGTATTCGAAAAGATACAAGAATACGGATTTAAGGTCAAGGAGGAAAAGTGTGGCTATTTTTTACCAGAGATTAAATACTTAGGTCACATTATAAATAAAGATGGTCGTCGGTCGGATCCAGAAAGAGCCAATGTGATGAGAAGCATGCCTGCCCCAGATAACGTTCAAGCGTTGCAAAGCTTTCTCGGCCTAGCTAACTTTTACCAAGGGTTCATTAAGAACATGCAAAATTTGAGAGGGCCTCTCAACCAACTCTTAATAAAAGGATAAACCATGGTCATGGACCCCGGAATGCCAAGACGCATTCGAGAAGATCAAGAAAACTCTTACTATTAATATTTCTTAATATATGACGTCATTTATATATATTAATATATTTCTTAATATATGACGTCATTTGTTTACATTCAATACGCCAGAGCAGTTATGAATGTACGAGATTCATGGAAAATTGGAGTTTATAAGCAGTAATTTCGACCTTGTCAACGCTTCTTTGTAGCCTAAGCGGTAAGGCACGTCAGCGTATATGACGGTTCCGTATAGGATGCAGGTTCGAATCCTGTCAAAGAACGAAAATTTTTTATGAAAATTTCTCGGACATTCAGGCCGGTAAATGTTATTTAATACTGTTTATCATAAACAGAGCATTTGCTTAAATACTTGTATCTATAAAAAATAACAACGTTAAACATAAAATATGTCTTTAATAAATAAATTGTCGGACCTTGTCCATTTCTTAATATATGACGTCATTAGTTTACATTCGATACGCCAGAGCAGTTATGAATGTACGAGATTCATGGAAAATTGGGTTTATAAACAGTAATTTCGACCTTGTCTACCGAACGCTTCTTTGTAGCCTAAGCGGTAAGGCACGTCAGCGTATATGACGGTTCCGTATAGGATGCAGGTTCGAATCCTGTCAAAGAACGAAAATTTCTCGGACATTCAGGCCGGTAAATGTTATTTAATACTGTTTATCATAAACAGAGCATTAGCTTAAATACTTGTATCTATAAAAAAATAACAACGTTAAACATAAAATATGTCTTTAATAAATAAATTGTCGGACCTTGTCCATTTCTTAATATATGACATCATTTGTTTACATTCGATACGCCAGAGCAGTTATGAATGTACGAGATTCATGGAAAATGGAGTTTATAAGCAGTAATTTCGACCTTGTCTCGAACGCTTCTTTGTAGCCTAAAAGGCACGTCAGCGTATATGACGGTTCCGTATAGGATGCAGGTTCGAATCCTGTCAAAGAACGAAAATTTTCTATGAAAATTTCTCGACATTCATAAATGTTATTTAATACTGTTTATCATAAACAGAGCATTTGCTTAAATACTTGTATCTATAAAAAATAACAACGTTAAACATAAAATATGTCTTTAATAAATAAATATTGTCCATTTCTTATATATATATATCATGGGTAACATTTAATTCAGTAAATGCTCTGTTGTAATTAAACAGGATTAATTACATTTACCGGCTTGAATTTTAGAGAAATTTCGTAGAAAATATGAGTTCTCTAATGAAATGGATTAAACGAATTATCCAGAGAGATCGTCGAAGATGTGTCTTTATAGTTATATTGATAAAAGTAACGTATGAACAGAAAATAAATCAAAATATTTGTCATCTCACATATATATATATATATATATATATATATATATATATCGCTATTAGAGAGGCCCTGTATAACAAACATTACACTCAACATCAAAATATTTAACAGTGTATATGAAGTATTAAATTTCGCCTGTCAAATTTGTTGCTGTGGTTTTGAAAATTGAGTTTTCTGCTGTTTGATATAATTTTTCATTTAAAAGGGAATTTCTTTTCCTTGCTGCAGCCGTAGCACTGTTGATTGCAGTCTGGTCCTTTGTTGGCGGAGAATTCTTTTTCCGAAGCATAATTTTGCTGTAAGCCATAGGCAACAATAAACTATAGAAGAACTCAAATGATCATGCATTTAAGTATTGCATTTTATATTAAATCTTACCTTTTAAAAGATCAACGATAATACTTCAGACCGCACTTATTTAGAGGCAATTTGATGTACGTAGGTCCTTACCTCCCGTACAAACAATTATTTTTCTTTCATGGGTGACTTCCCCTGGATTTACGATTAATTTCGATCATTCCCAAATTTATTTACATGTTATAAAAATTGATATGTGAAAAAATCGCGTAAAAATATTGCCGAAAACAATTGCAGTAATGAAAATTTCTGCAACATGTGCTATTGAAAGTTACAGATTTGTGTCCCTTTAATTGAGAAACTATGAAATATTTACACACTGACATTCCCATTTATAATACAGATTATATTGGGTTGTCTTTTAATGAATAAATTCAAATTACTGGATGATTTTGAATTCGAAGAAAATATTACATATTTTTCAAAATTATTTAGAGATGAAAAAAATTGGAATGCGTATGTATTCACCTCCTTTATAGTAAAAACCATTTGACAAGTTTAACATTTGCCTTCAGAAAAAAACATCATTCGTCAATATATTTCACCTCTCTTTTGAGTAAGGAAAGTAAGGAAAAATTCATGATGCTAGATTCTGCACTCTTAAGTTAAATAGACCTGTTCTCGGAAGACGTCAGATGTTTGTAAGAGAATATTAATGTATGAAAGGAAAGGACCTGATCATGCAAGTGAAGGATAAATTTATGGAGATGTATAAACAGTGATGGGTTATAAAAAATATCCCATGTTTTGAACCGCAAACCTAAGACAACAGGGGAGATATTTAATCAGAGAAGCAACCAAGGGATCTGACTCATTTCGTTTTGAAATATCTTCAGAGAAATAAATATGATATTATTGCTAGACGTTCTTTTCGTTTCCAAATCGAAAAGCTTTAAACCTTATTTTTCCTTTGCCTCATTTATTTGCTTACTAGTATACATAGACACACACACACACACACACATATATATATATATGTGTGTGTGTGTGTGTGTGTGTGTGTGTGTGATCCACAGACAGACATCACAGGACCTCAGCGCCCGTAGACGTCCGATAGCTTCAAACCGAGAATCAGATACCTTACCTCTAGAAAAGGCAGAAAGGAAGGGAATTATAACGTTTCTTTTTTTTTCTAATAAAACTTTGCCTAGAGAGCTCAACCGGATTTCAGGAGCATACATTGTCATCCACTGACAGACTGTTTCGCTGTATCACAACTCCTCAGTGTGGCTATACGTCCTATATATATATATATATATATATATATATATATATCTTACTTATTATAAAACGCAGATTGTGTGTGTGTGTGTGTGTGTGTGTGTCTGTGTTTATATATTGGATATATTGGACGATTTTCAACATTTTTCAACAAAACTTCACAGGACTACGTAAAATTACCTTGCGGTGCTTCTGACAGCACCAAAAATTGACAAATACTATTGTTTTTGCACGAAATCAATTTGAAAACACGTTCAAGAGGCATCACAAGAATGAAAGGGGGACAACACATATCAAGTTATACTTATTATAAAACCCATGTTGTTTGTGTGTCTGTGTTCGTTTATATACGGGATCGGATATCCTACATTTTCAACCGATTTCAAAAAACTTCACTTTTTTTTTTGGCAGGTAGTGTTTCATTGTCTTGCACACTTTTTTTTTATTTTTACATTCAGAATGCTTTAAAATTCCATTTACAAGACAATTGTTTATAATAAAATTCTATTCAAACGGTAGACTCATAACGATTTTTTTGTTTTTGATGTTTTTGTTTGAATTTGGGTTTGACCAATTCAAAAAAAACAAAAAGAAACAAAAAAAAAAACTAATTAAGACATGCGTGTCCGTCAACCTTAAACAATAATCTTTGTCAATTTTATTTTTCAGTCTTTATGAAGGTCGATACTTGATCTATCTCTTACGCCGGGCTCTACTGCTAGTATATATATATATATATATATATATATATATATATATATATATATATATATATATATATGTGTGTGTGTGTGTGTGTGTGTGTGTGTGTGTGTGTGTGTGTGTATTTTCATTTCTTATTTTCGGTCATATTTATTTCACCGGAAAAGATAACCACCAACCAATTTTACCTTCTGACGCATACGGATATAAACTTAACTCTTAAAAAGAATCTGTTATCCTTGGTTTGTTACTGAAGAAATATAGATTCATTTTTTAACGAATTCTATTTCAATAAAATTCTATGTAATCCATATAGGAATATTTAGAAAAGGCGGGTTTAGAAAGCCTAAACCTATCATTCACTTTTTGATTTTTCTGGACTGTAGAAGATGCAAATCTTAATTACTCCTATAATTACATCCAAACTAGTTTCTGGAGCTCTTAACAATTTGCCTCTATATATAAGCTATCTGTAACTTTCAACCCACCGCCTTGTAGGCTATATTAAATAGTAATGATTTTTTTTGTTTCGTTTTGTTTTTGATATACTGATCCGTTTCTACTGCTTTACAGGTTCTTTATAGCCAGAAAACAATTTCAGATTTTAAGAACTTTTTGGATATCATAATAGTTTAGTAACACAAGTGTTACTAAATAACCAATAGTAACACGAGTGTTACTAAAAAACCGATTTTCAGATTTAAGAACTTTTTGGAGATCATAATAGTTTGACTTCTCTGATTGTAGACGAAACTGTGATACTCTGTTATGTGGCCGTATGTCCTAATAGTGGTTGGGATTTCTGCAATCGATATTTGAACATCTAGTTAAGGAATATTCCTTAAGGCAATAGCCATCTTTACCCACTGAAAGAGAAAAACTGTTTGCATAGATCTAGTTGATAAATACGCATGCAAATCTTATCAGTAAGGTCATTTCTCGTTGGAAATTTGATGTTTTTGTATGACTGAGTGTTCAGAGTATTTTGAAAAAATGGCAGTTCACAAGTGAATTGTTTATTGAATTTCCAGAAAAAAAGATACGGACAAATCGCAAGTGTATCCATAACGGTAGAAATGTATCGGAATAATATACATCATTTGCTGCGTTGATTTGACAATAGAGGGATTATTTAGCCTTACACTTCTGCTATGCTAAACATACGCAGATAACTTCATTGACAAGATATGCTTAGCGCTTATTGTCGTTCTCTCGTCAGTGAACATGCATATATGTGGAAATCTTTATTCTGACAAATAGAACGGATGTATACCCGAATTGAAATAAGACACAGCTTTAAGTATCGTAAGCATTCTTAGGAAATTGTCCTTATATGAATAATTAAAATGACAGAAATTCTATCAGAAGTCAAACTTTTTCAGGTCGTCGATATGCATTACACCATACAATATCCGTAAGAAAAGGCAAGAAATGAAGTCCATGATTGATTGACCGCTTCATTTTTCCACGTCTCCTCAACACATTGCAGGATATTTAAAGCCAGAAAATCTGTTTAAATTGTAAGAAATTTTGAGAACAAATAGTTTAGTGATGCAGTATTACTAATTAACCCGAAGCTTTGGTGGGGTGTGTAGTTCATATATTTACCAATGGAATGGGGCCGTTACTGAATATAACGAACCCAGATCGTATTATTAGTTTTTCTATACATTGACATTTGTACACCGCTTTCCAAGCCTTTCTCATTTTTCACACACATACAAACACACACTTGTTTGTGGGTGTGCATTTGTAAGTTGTTTTGCGTCTTTGATTATATAATATATATATATGTAGAAATGTCAGGAATTTTTCATACAAAACACACACACACAAACAAACACACACACACATATATATATATATCTATATATAATTATTTATTTAAAAATGATAACATAAATATATAATAAAATCACTACAAAAATAGACATTTTGTTTCAACACCTCGAAAAGGTTAAAGGTACTTCAGGCTATATGCCGGTTCCGTATAGGATAAAGGTTCGATTCCTGTCGGAGGACGAATATATTCTATAAAAATTTCTCGGACATTCACGCTGGAAAATATTGTTTAATACTGTTTATCGTAAAACAGACAATTTAATTAAATATTTGTATCTATAAAAAGAATGTATAAACATAGTAATCTCTTAAAATAATTGTTGGTCATTGTCCAATTTATAATGCATAAATGTATATGGTAAAATCTTTTTATATGCATTTATTTTAGACAAATGCTTCGATGCATCTTTCTGACTCATGTGTATGTATATGTATATATGTATATGTGGGATGTTTATGTTATTTCCATATATAGAGACATTCTAATTTGATATGTGCGTTATCAAAGCCATAGCTATGATTTGAAATATAAGAGGAGAAATAATTTTTTCAGAAATTGGTGCGACACGTGTATAGTATTTGCAGACATATGTTTTTAGAAATTTGTTTTTTTACAGATATATAATTGTATAGTTTCTTTAGTAACCTAGATATTGTATATTTAACAATCATGTCTTTTTTAGAATTATTATTATTATTATTATTATTATTATATATTATTGTGAGACCGGAAACTACCTACACAATAGACTCTTCCAGGGCTATATTAAGTATGCGACATAGCACTCTAGAGAGTGACAGTGAGAGTCTGGTACGACTACCAGTATTGAACACTAACATATAGTAAGCTTCGCTTACACTATCCCTGTAACCTGTTGTTAATATATCTTTCTTACATCTAATCCGTGTTCCGTGTTTTACTTCTGTGGTCCCAACTTTGGCACCCACATCAGTGGCGACGAGGATTCTAGAAACGCACTCACGGCGAAACCTAAATACCTTACCAATCCCACATCTGGGTCGACGAAGAATTCTAGAAACGCATTCACGTCGAAAAACCGCAATACTTTGCTACAACAGTGGCGACAGAAATATTAGAAATATTTGGTGAAAAATTTATTCAATTACGTCAAAATTAACGGAACCACGGGAAAAAAAAGCTAAACACATAATAAGTTTAGTTTAACTGTAGTCTGTCCATATTTTTTTTCTGTAAAAGAAAAAAAAAGAACAAAAATCTATCAAGATTTTTTTTGTGTACCTCCTCTTAGTACACGTGTTTCAAAGCAACAAAAAAAAGCGCTGTCTTTTTTAAATATGGAAGATTTGCAAAAATTATTTGCCCAAATGTTAAAACTAAATTTGGATCAGCAACAAAAAAACAGAAGAAAGACAACAACAACTATTTTTGGAATTACATAAACAACAAATGGAATTCCCAAAAATTACGCTTCAGAATGCTGAACTACAACAGAAACAACTTAAAGAATTACTCGTAAATGCATTAAAAGGGTCAAACTCTGAAAAAGATACAATATTCTCCCAGAGTACAATCTACAATTCAATAGAAACCTTTGAATACGTACCAGAGGAAGAAAAAACGTTCCAGTCTTTTTACAGGCGCTACGAAGTTATTTTCAACGTGAACAATAGCCCAGTAAAAAAAATGTACGTCTACTATTGAGAAAACTAGGAACTAGAGAACATAGTAGGTTCGTAGACTTCATACTACACAAAAAAACGACTGACTTAGATTTTTCAGAGATTATTAAGCTCCTATCGGAACTATTCGGGCTTAACACAACCTTGTTCCACAAACGTTGGAAATGCCTGAACACAGTCAAAGACAACGAGCAAGATTTTCTAACGTTTGCAGCATCGGTAAACAAGCTATGTAATGATTTTAACCAAGCCGAACTAACTGCCGATGATTTTAAGTACTTAAATTTCGCATAAGGTCACGTATCTGCAGAAGACGCCGAAGTCAGACGACGGGTATTGACCAAGCTTGAGAACGAACAAGGATTGACTCTCCAAACACTGGCAGAGAACTGTCAACGAGTAATGTCTGTAAAGCGTGACTCAAACACTATCGAGGAATGGGGTGTGACTCTGATTAATAAAATCAGAAGCAAATCTACCTCCTATTCCCCTCAAAAAGACAAAAGACAAATCTCATGTCCTAAATTCCGCAGTAACCAAACCCCAAATAGGTTAAAGAAACCGCCCGGCCATGTTACCATTGTGGTAAATGGCATTGGATGAAATTCTGTCAAGTTAAGAACAAAAAATATTGCAAAAATTGCAATAAAAGTGGAAATACTTTAACTTCGTGCTGGTACGCCAACAGAACGAGAAAACGCAAAAATAAAATTAGGCAAGCTAAATCTGACAATATTGTCGATAGGAATTTAAGGAAATATGTAACTGTGGATATTTTCAATAAGACCATTAAATTCCAGCTTGACTCGGGTTCAACCATTAACTGGCGTACTTGGCGAAAATTGAATAAGCCGAACTTATTTAAAACGGATAAAACAGCAAAATCCGTAACTGGCAAAAAGATTAACATTTTAGGCGA
Organism: Acanthosepion pharaonis; assembly: GCA_903632075.3. Lineage (NCBI taxonomy): Eukaryota > Metazoa > Mollusca > Cephalopoda > Sepiida > Sepiidae > Acanthosepion > Acanthosepion pharaonis. The sequence goes on from CAHIKZ030000946.1 coordinate 1,219,475, forward strand.
GGTAATACTTACAGTATTACTAAATGGAGTTACCAGAAAGCTCAAAGCCTAAGTATTGAAAACTTCAGATAACTTATTTGGAATAGATTTTATAGAAAAATTCAATATTTGGGTTTGCCCAATGAGTACATTTTGTCGCAAGTTACAAAATACAACGTCCAATTTGGTAAATCTAAAAAAAGGAACTCAAACAACAATTTCCCCAGGTTTTTTTCTGGCGGCCTTGGGAAATGTACTAAAATGAAAGCTAAGTTCAAGGTGAAGGACGTTGCACAACAGGTATTCAAAAAGAAACGGAATGTCCCTTTCGCTGCTCTAGAGCAAATCAACAAAGAGTTAGATAGACTCGAAGAAGCAGGTATTCTGTCAAAAACAGATTTCAGCGAGTGGGCACCACCTACAGTCTACGAAGAAGAAGTCCAATCAAATACGAGCCAATGCGATCAGAAACATGCCGGTCCCAGATAACGTTCAAGCGTTACAAAGCTTCCGCGGCTTAGCTAACTTTTACCAAGGGTTCATTAAGAACATACAAATTTTTAAAAAGGACAAACCATAGTCATGGACCCCGGAATGCCAAGACTCTTACTTCAGACCTCTCCCTCACCCATTTCGACCCTAGTCTCGACATCATAGTCGAAAGTGATGCAAGCTCGTACGACACTGGGGCTTGCATTCTGCATAAACTGTCAGATGGTTCACGAAAAGCTGTGGCTGACGCATCAAGATCTCTGGTTCGATCTCGACATGCCCCAAGTCTCTCCTGAAGTGCGACGCTCAGGAAGGAAAAGGAAATTTACTCAACCGCTCGACATAAATCCCAAGAAGAAAAAGTATTAAGTTTTATTTTTTTTCTTTCGAAAAGAAAACACTTTGGAAGAGGGGTATTTTGAGACCGGAAACTACCTACACAATAGACTCTTCCAGGCCTATATTAAATAGGCGACATAGGACTCTAGAGAGTGACAGTGAGAAGTCTCGTACGACTACCAGTATTGGACACTAACATATAGTAAGCTCCGCTTACACTATCTCTGTAACCTGTTGTATATATATATATTATGTCGGATAAAGTATATTTTGATGAAAAATTGCATATATTTTTCAAATATTATTTTCCCATTTATTATTATTATTATTATTATTTTTATTATTATTATTATCTGTATTTGTATGCTTTAATTTTTATCCCTTTATAAAAATTGTGCAAAAGTGTCATGTATTGAACTGTTACATGCATCCGACTGGAAATTATTGGATTGTATACAAAAAATCTAGCCATCTCGCTTACTTCCTTTATCTTTTTTTCTCTCTTTTTCTCGTCCCCTGTTTTCCTCTCCCTTATTTTCTCTCTAATTCCTTCCCTAATCTCTGTCCCCTTCCTCTTTTAACATCTAAAGATTCTTTTCTACTTCATTGTGCTACTCCGGAAATTCGGTCAACATGTCTACAAACTAAAAATATCTTTTGAAACAAAATTTGAAATGACTCTACATATTTCATGAATCTAGACCTATCTGAGTACATACCTTTTCATTCTCTCCTCTGCCTCTTTTTAAATCTGCATAAATAATGCTTATATCTTTCTTTGAATCTGGTAAAATATTTACCCATTCCTTTCTGTGTAATGTTTTAGGTCTGCAGATTTGCAATGCATTTTTTTTATTCTTATGAAATAAATATCACCATGAGCTTCTGAGACTTCATATTCATAGTTAATTATTATTTGCTGTTTTTTGACATATTTTTCTCTGGATTAGTGTCCTGTTTGGTATTATCCATAAGGATTACCAAACATTATCTATCTATCTATCTATCTATCTATATATCTATCTATCTATCTATCTATCTATCTATATATATTTATATATATATATACACACACATACATATATATACATATACATATATTATATTTGGAGGGTATACACACAAACACACAAAGGGTAAAGCTCAAATAAGCTAAAATATAAAATACGCCGAAGCTTCAATGCCACAATCGCCAGAGCCTCAATATATTTTTTCATAATATTATTAATACTATAATATCAAGGTTTGCTACGTTTGTGCAATGACAAACATCAGGTGGATATAATCTGGATCCTTTATTTATAATTTCAGTTATATAACACACGTGTGGCAGGTATTTACTAACCAGAGTGTTTTTTGTTCCCTAAATACTTATTTTTTAATCTACATCCATTCCACCTTTGCATTTTCTTTTGCTCAGACTCATCTTATGTTTGTATAAGTACCTTTTGAATTCACCTTAGTTGTCGCCACCACTAATCTTTTTAATCTCATAAGCAACGTCCCTTAGCAAATACACCTCACTCCATTCAGTGGACATTCCCCTTTTATTCTGTAGTTACATCTCCGGGATTCTCACACTCTTACAATATATTTCTATTATTTTTTATCATAATCGTTCGATTCGTTTTGTGCAGTTACATCTCATCTTCATATTATTTCTATTGGATAACATGTTCAATTCAGATGAATTGGCGAAATTTTGATCTTTTAGATTGAGAGCATTATTGCCACTGTCTTATTTTCGATAATTTTGTAGTTCATTTTTTAAACATGTAATTTTCTTTTTCTTCTTGTTATAACTTTCAGCTTTCTCATAAATCTTACCACTATATCACCCATCAAATTTTAGTCCTCTCGCTTTTGATTTTTTCGTTGGCTCTAGGTGCATCCTTTTAGATAACAGCATTGAATGAGATTGTGTTAGTCCCGACTGTAGTAATTAGAAAAGATGCCTCAGTAAGTCTGGCGGGTGGATGGATTCAGTACTAGCATACTTTATAAATTAAGAAAATGTACAAATAATCATGTCCTTAAATTAAACTTGGCATTCAAAAAATTGACATACTTCATATAAATTTTTATAGATACTTTTAAAATATAACCTTTGAATAACGTACATAGTTATTGACTCATATTATACATTTGCAGGTGGCTTGTATTTCTGTTTACCATAATTCCATCGTCTCGGTACAGACCCATATTATAGATGTTGAAACGGTAGCTCAGCCTCCATAAGAGGGAAACTTAACCAAATTCACAGGCGTCCGCAAAGTCATATAAGATCGTAAAAATATGAAAGTTGGTATCCGACATTTTTGTCCTTACCTGGACTTTGTGACATAGCACAGAATTCTTGTTTTCTGTTACAATTTCAGTTCCTTTCTTTTTATATGGCAAAACCATCAAGGCAATTCCAATAAACCTTTCACTATTTTTTAGTAATGGACGGATAAATGTCGAAATGTATAAAAGGCGAATTCTTCTTTATATTTTATGCTTTTGAACAACACTACGGATTCTTTCGTGTTACGCTGGAGGTTGTCTCCCAGTGCTTCACGTGTGCATCGCTTTGTTCATTCGAATATTTTTTTACAAATTTCTTCCTATTTTGTTCTTAGGATTCTGTTGGAAGAAATTTGGGGAATGAGGATAGTCGTCTTTGTGATCCTTGTCAGATATGAATTCTTCCTCGATAACTATTTTTTCTGCAATTATTTTGCACTTATTATTAAGACAATGCACGCATTCCACGGCGATTTCCTTCTTAGTTTTCATTATCTCCTCACGTAAGGCCTCTTTGTAATCATTTGCGTTCAAATTTTAAAAGGTTTCGATTTTGTACACCTTAAATAATATTCTATTTCAAAGCACCTTCTTTTTATATTATGCTCCAATTCATTAAGTTGTTTTTAAATTTCAATTTTTTGGATTACCTTGAACATGTCGCTTTCAAATTTGTTCAGTTGGCAATCCTGTGATAACCGAGTTAGAGTATACCTGCAATTCTTTGAATATATAAATGAGATAAATGAGGTTATAGCTACTTGTTCAAGATTATATCTGCCTGCTGATTTTTAGTCCTTGAAGCTACGAGTAACAGATTTTGATATCATTGTATATATATATATATATATATATATATATATATATATATATATATATATATATATGTGTGTGTGTGTGTGTGTGTGTGTGTGTGTGTGTGTGTGTGTGTGTAGGTTGACCAGAATGTCATGTCTGACGTAGAAAGCGAAACGAAAACAACAAAATGTTATGGAGCAGCACCAACATTTATTCTTCAAATTAAAGTCTATCATTCTGGAAGATCTAATAACGATCAGCCTGCATTCGTATCTGTCTCAGATACCAGTCCGCTGGCTTTGAATAAAAGAAAACTGTAAACAAGCTTCCTTCACTTCATGAAATATGTTGAATCCATGGTCTCGGAGGATGTATGTCATTATGATGAATAAGCCATAGTCGCTAGCAGAAGCATTGGAATTGAATGAGAGAAAGAAACCCAACACCGTCCATTTGTTTAAACTTCTCTTTAGTCAACCTGGTCACATGCTTTTCCTGAAACAAAACCCGACCTCGATTCACCAAATCAGGATAGTCCTTTAGTTTGTTTTACACGCGGTCTATCTGCTGGCAATACAGTATAGCACTGATGGTGCGACGTGTCGAGGATGCTGGAAATGCAGTACTTCTTGGAAATTCCAGCAGACATAGATCAAGATTTGTTGTATTCATCCCGCTTGCTAAACGAGTAAGGATTTACTGGTCAGGACACACACGCGCGTGCACCCCCATATATATATATATATATATATATATATATATATATATATATATATATATATATATATAAGACTATGCACAAAATCTCTCGGAATATAACAATTCCTAAATCCTTAGGAAATTTTCCAGCATCAGATTAATTTTGTAGTATTCATTAATCAGGACAATAAGCTTTCATCTCTTGCACCCTCTCTTTCTCTCTTGCAAACGCACAGACGCATGCGCACATACACAAACTACGCGAACACTATGTTCCTTTTTAAAGTTAAAATGTATAATATGTTCAAATTTACATATATATATATTTTTATTAATCTAAGTGTTATTTTGTGGATAACCGTGTTACAGTAGATGTTTTTCAGTCTCTATTAAGTCCATGGGCCTGTAGATTCGACACAGTGTGTAAAATGAATTTGCTCCTCAGCAGGGTTTTTCTATGTGCTCATTTTGTTCTTATTATTTGACCCGGTAGATGTATTTTACACTGTTAAAAAAAGAAATTTAAAACAGGAAGTCTAATCAAGCATGTGTATCCACAAAAAAGAAAATGTAGACGAATAAGATACAACGTCGGATTAAAAGTAATCTACATTAATTCCTTATATATATATATATATATATATATATATGTGTGTGTGTGTGTGTATGTATGGATGTATATATGTCTGTAAACACACGTTTGTTTGAGGATGTATTTTCCTGCATATACGTATCGCTTTTATTAGTTTGCTTCAGTGGTGCCCCTGTTTCTCCTCTAATGTCGTATAGATATGCGCAAACATCCACCTTGCAATAAAGACGAAAAAGATTTTAGCAGCATGCTGCTGTAGGCTCTATTCTATATAGGTATGGATTTCATTCGAACTGGTAAACAATATCTTAAGAATGTTTAAACTGTATCAAGTGAAGGAGTGCGCTGCGCAGAGAGTCAGCCATGTTTCGGAAGATGTTAACATATCTTGGGGACATGGCACATAAACTTCAATCTTTGAAATTTGAATTTGAAACTAACTGCGGTTGTTCCCAAGTTTATATAATATGAGAACGACGTGATTAAACATGGCCTCTTTGCTCATACTATGTGATATACAAGGGAATTTCTAGCGGGCATTTTTGCCTAACGCGCATTAGTCTCGTGATCTTTACATGCCTATGTAAACACAAACACACTTAGATACATAAGCTGAACGAACTAAATTTAGATATAGCTAATATATAACTTGTAGTTTCTGACTTCGCATAAATGGCGGTGGGTTCGTGAATCGACATGTTCTATGTTTTTGCTAGTATCATCCGTCGATTTATATATATATATATATATATATATATATATATATATATATATATATATATATATATATATATATATATATATATATATATATATATATATATATATATATATTATTTTTGTAGAAAAAGAATATTTTGATGAAAATCGCATATATTTTTCAATAATTATTTTACCGATAATATTCTTCTTCTTCTTCTTCTTATTATTATTTATTTTTTATTATCAATATCATTGGTATTATTATTGCGTGTAATTATTTTAATTGTCCTTGATATATATATATATATATATATATATATATATATATATATATATATATTATTATTATTATTATTATTTTATTATTATTATTTTAGAAAAATTATATTTCGATGAAAAATCGTATATACATTTCAAATATTATTGTCACCGTTATTATTATTATTATTATTATTATTATTATTATTATTATTATCTGAATTTTTATGCTTTCATTTTTGTCCCTTTATAAAAATTGTGCAAAAGTGTCATGTACTGAAGGGTTACATGCATCCGACTGGAAATTACTGGATTGTATACAAGAAATCTAACCATCTCGCATACTTCCTTTATCTTTTTTCTCTCTTTTTCTCATCCCCTGTTTTCTTCTCCCTTTTTTCTCTCCATTTTCTTTTCTAATCTCTGTCTCCTTCCTCTTTTAGCATCTAAAGATCCCTTTCTACTTCATTGTGCTACTCCGGAAATTCGGTCAACATCTCTACAAACTAAAAATATCTTTTGAAACAAAATTTGAAACATCTCTATATAGTTCATGCATCTAGACCTATCTGAGTACATACCTTTTCATTCTCTCCTCTTCCTCTTTTTAAATCTGCATGAATTATGTTTATATCTTTCTTTGAATCTGGTAAAATAATTACCCATTCCTTTCTGTGTAATGTATTTGGTTTGCAGATTTGCAATGGAATGTTTTATTCTAATCAAATAAATATCACCATGAGCTATTAAGCCTATGAAATTCCATTATATCTCTACGGCTTTTGAAATCAGAGTGGGCTCTCCTAAATTCTGTGCCATCCAAGTCTGTAGAGATTAGTCTACACGTGTGTGCGAGAAAAAGATGGATTCATGCGTTCCTCACTAAAACACATGCACGTGTTAGAGTAACTGACGATGTTAGGTTCATTACTTTCTGTAACAACTCTTTAAGGCCGAAAACCTGCACTATATAACATTATATAGCTGTGTATTGGTTACCTTTTACATCGAAATAAATGCGAGGCCTTATATTTGAAGTCTTTCTCATGCTCTCGATTGTGTGTGTGTGTGTGTTTACGAACATGCGTAAATTCTGCAAATTTTATATATTTAATTATCTGTTTCCCATGCAAGTTTATACTCTAAGGTTTTACATCTACACCCGCTAATGAACTTGAGTCACATCAAGGCTTTGTACCTTCTAAAGTAAACCTCAAAGACATCTTAATGTAGAGGATAACTCCCTTTGGTTGCATATTTCTTTGACATCTTAAGAATATTCTCGTTCTCTCCTTCGGAAAACGGGGCACCGTTGTAAATATCTTCAATACTGATATAAGCAACAGATACCTAAGTTAGTGAAAAATGAAGGTAGCTTTGAACGAATACGTTTGAATAACTGTACAGATACAATTATCTTCTTAGGAATGATGCTAAATATTTTAATAATCTTGTCATAATTGTTTGTTCTGATTAGAGATATATTCATACTTCAATTTTGAAGGCAAAATCACTAATGAAACTCTAATATATTGTAAGTAAACCTGATCTTCTAATGAATTTGAAATATATTAATAATAAATTTCATTTAGTTATTAAGAATGTTCTTTGCCATTTTAGAGACATTTTTAAATCGTTCTTTCTTAAAAAAATAGTGTAATATTCTTTGTTCGAAATTCTGAAACGATTACTGTAAAAGCTATTCTTCTGTGTGCCGTGTCTTTTCAAGACGTTAAATATACGTAAACAATCATTGTCCTCTACAGATGTAAATGTTTTTTTTAAATCGTTAACCTCTGCAAGACGTAAAAAATAGTCCTCTACAAATATACACAATCATTGTCTACAAGACGTAAAAATCATTGCCCTCTACAAACGTAAACAATCATTGTCCTCTACAAGATGTAAATGATCATTACAGGAACGTAAAAACAATCATTAACCTCTGCAAGACTAAACAATCTAGTCCTCTGTGCATTGTCCTCTGTCATTTTTCGTAAACAATCATTTGTCCTCTACAAGATGTAAAATCATTGTCAAGACGTAAACAATCATAGTCCTCTACAAGACGTACACAATCATTGTCCTCTACAAGACGTAAACAATCATTGCCCTCTACAAGACGTAAACAATCATTGTCCTCTACAAGATGTAAATGATCATTGCACTCTACAAGACGTAAACAATCATTGTCCTCTACAAGACGTAAACAATCATAGTCCTCTACAAGACGTAAACAATCATTGTCCTCTACAAGACGTAAACAAAACAATAAACAATCATTGTCCTCTACAAGATGTAAATGACCTCTACAAGACGTAAACAATCATTGTCCGTAAACAATCATTTCACAAGACATAAACAATCATTGTCCTCAACATTTTCCTGTACTATTTAGTTCTTAATAAATATTGTATTGTTGTTATCTCTCCCAAACATTTTTCTGTCATCCATTTACATAAACTCAACAATTAGGATATGCCTTCATGCTGTCCTGTGAGTATAAGATTTTTCAAGCCTTCTTTCCTCATTATGCACCCTAGGAATTCCAAATGCCTCTTCTTGATGCTAATTATAATTTAGCTTTTTATTACCATTTTGTTTCTAAATCTTCATCGTTGCTCACAAATTCGATCCATGCTATCCTTAGCATCGTTCTTTAGAAGCACATTTCTGTTGCTTCAAACGTTTGTTCATCTCTAATTTCCTTCTACAGCTTTCACTGCCATATAACACGACTGGTATTACGAAACTGTTCCGTACTCTCTTTTTTGGTTCTAACGAAACTATTCTGTTACTTAATATACTGGTTAGATTTTTGGAATGCATCTTTGGCTATGTCTATACGCCTTCGTATTTCAGTGTCGCATTTTCCATTCCATGTTAAAACACTTTCAATATTTTCAATTTCACCCGAAATATCTGCTTCATCTCTTTTTTGACCCACTCTTCCTAGTAGGAACTGAGGTCGCGATGTACAATAAGATATTTTATTACTCTTAAAGATGCAACGCGTCGAATAGGAGGCACGGTGGAGCAATGGGTAACTGCTTGGATTGAGGAATCGGAGAGCCGGGTTCGAATCCTAACTCGAATCCATTACGTTCACATACGTGCTAATACCATTGGGGAAGGTATGAATTCTTTTCTTCTCCCCCCACCTACTTATGGGTAAATATCAGGAGACCGGATTCTTTAGCCTTGGATGGTAAATTGTCCACCACAGAAAGAAATGGCGACCTACTCCGGGAAAAAAAAACAAAAAAACGAAAAATCTGCCTTGTTAGTCATGTATCGAAAGATACATGATCGCCTAATGGCACAAAACTGGAGGAGGCAGTCCAGAACATTTGGCCTGGTATCAATTTGCTTGTGAAAGTATAAGTCTTCTCATTCCTTAGCGAATACATACATTCCATCTTTTCAAATAGATATATACATACATCCCATCTTTTTAAATAGATATATTCTCTGTATTGGATTTTATTTTAATTTATGAATATGTATCTATATTTAATTTGGGATTATTATAAATCTTTTTTTTAATATTATTCCTTCTGATCAAGTAGCTGCATCTAAGTGTGAACGCTATGTCCTATAAAAATATGTGAAGACTTGTTAATAGTACATGTCAGTTTTATACAGCCGTTTTTCTCAGATCAGTGATTAAAATGGCTTCGATGGGAGTAAAGCTGTAGATATTACAGAGGATTATTCTGTATGGAAATTTGCGGATAGAAAAAACAGAATCAATTATTAAGTATTATAAAATATAAAAGAAACTACGGCCGAATCATGTTGAAACACTAGTCACTCTACGATCAACGAATTTAAGCAACTTCCGTCTGGATCGTACGTAGATGGGTGACTGCGTGAGAATACTAGGGACTGTAAGCTTAGGTGTGTTAGGGGTAATGACTCGGAATCGTTAATCGGGGCGTTGTTCTCCAGTCCCTGCTGGGTTCGTTATATACACTTACGCGTAAATATACTTGGGAAAGGTATGAATCTATATCTTTTATACTAGCTAGGTTTTAATCACTAATGTTTTTATCACTAAACTATTATTATCTAAATAAAAGAAATTCTTACAATCTAAAAATATTTTCTGGCTTTAAATTACATACAAGTTGTTTATAATTCGTAGTAGTTTAATCAACAACAAAAATTGATGGCACATATAACACGAATATGAAATAATTAAATAATCAGCATCTTGACATTTCACACTACTTTATACAAAAGGTTAGGCGGGAAGCAGCAAGAATACTGTGAGAATTAATAATAGTAATTCCATTTGAGAAACATTTTACTGAAGATTTGTTTTCTAAGAAATATCTTATAACTCTCAACCGGAAATAACACTGGCTTCTCAGTTGATGAATTTTTGTTTATAAAGAAAGGTTTTAATATTACCAGAACAATTACCATCCATTCTCAAACCTCGCGGATCGTCGCTACAGAATTATAAATAAATGTAAAAAATAACATTAACAACATGAATTCAAATCTGACGAAAAGAGCAATGACTGAAATGAAAGACACATATAACTGAAAGAGAACATTACAGAATAATAAAGATGTAGTTATTCCATCCTGTTTCAAAAAGTATTGGGAAGGAAACCACCATTAATGCAGGAAAGACCAATAACATGAGAAGCATAATCTCTTGAAAATATTTTAATAGGATTATTTTATAATGTCAGCCGACAGCAGCAATGGCTCGTTGGTCAATGTATGCCTACATATAAATGTTATCAAATTATTTTGGTTTGTTTTGATTCGTTTTATAGTATATCAGCCTCAATGGATTATTTAATGTCGACAAGATTTTTATTGCTGGTAATATATATTTTTAAATGTTTTGCTGGTAATATTTCTTTTTCAAAAAATGTATTGCTGGTAATATTTTTTAAAGAATTGCTAGTAAATATTTTTATTTTTTCAAAAATATACTACTGGTTAGCATTTTTTAAAACATGTATTGCTGCTATCAAAACCTATATCTACACTTTCATAGTGTTTATCGCCAGTTTCGAAGGTAACTAGTTGCCCATTGTTGGGACCATAACAGCTTTTACGACCCCGGGTCAGGGTGGAACTGGGAATGCCAGGAATTAAGAGTTGGTTCCACGCTCCTCAAAACCACCTGTGCTGAAACCTAGATGCTGGATGTAGTTTATCGGCATACCCAGGAATTCTGAAGGCGTTTATCGTCGTACCCAGAACGCAAATTATTTAAAGAAATTTTCTTCGAAGTTTCACTGTTATCCAGTGTAACATTTGAACCTATTATCTTTCCGAAATATGTTTTTTTTGCCAGAGATTTTAAAACATCTATTTAATGTTTATTTTCGTAACCAAGAAAAAAAGAGTAGCATTTTATTGTTCATTAAGCCAAACAAAACCTGTTTGTTTTATTTCCAGCACATTCAATCGTGTTTTACTTTGTTGCAGGAATCCCTGCTTTGTATGCGAGCACTGTGGATAATTAATAGTAAATATTTATGGGCTCATGGAACATTTGTTGCACGAACCATATGGCGGACCCGTGCGAATTCGCCTTACAATAAGTAACATAAAAGCATGGAATTTAAAATAAAAGACAATTAATGCATGTTATGAAGAAAAAGAATGATATGTGTACACAATGGAAATCAAAGGAAAATACATTAAAACTAGCTATAAGAATATGCTTGTTTTTAACAGCGAAAAATAACCGCGTGGAATACACGTGTGCATATATGTGTGTACAAGAATTCAGTCAGTAAAAGAGCAAGATAGCACAAACGCCCAAGCCACAGTATTCTTTATCCAGGGTTGACTATATCTGGTAGCAAGAGGAAAAAAGAAAGAGAAGGAAATGCTAGGCTTTTTATACCACTAAATAGCACCACATGATGGACGTTTTTGATGAAGCCAAGTCAGGTAACCCACAACTTCCAATCTCAAGATGTTGATAATTAGAAATACGAACTGCATTGTTTTCTTTAGTATGTGTGAATAAACAGGATCTCTCAGGAAATAAAATGGGATTGATTTCCCAGTGCTAATCCACGGATTTAAATTCAGAGATTTTATTTTCATTTTAGCTACAAATCTATTATTCTTAAAACTTTCATAAACTGGTTGGATCCAGTGACAGGACCCAAAGAGTGTGAGTTCAATATCCGGTTAAGGCAGTGGAGAACTTTCAGAGGGAAATTAACAGGAGATAACTAATATCTGACATCCATTAAACATGGCACGTGGAACTAGAACATTCTACCCCAGTGAGCGAAATAAACGGTTAAATTCGACATTCCGACCACCCGAAGAAGGCCGGAGCGTACAACGGCCGAAACGTTGTAATAAATATGGCGACAAAAGTGAGGACAATAGTCCGAATAATGTAAATAATATAGTCATTTCTTGTGTTGTCGAACAACGAAAGTAGTTCATTTATTTTTTTTAAATTAATTCTTTTAAATTCTTAATATTAGTTCCGGATAAAATTGGAACAGAGAAAAGGAACGAACAACGTACCTAGCAAGCTTCAGTCAATGGATGACGAAGTAGTATTTGGAAGAGATGGCAGGAAGACAAAATGATACTAAGAACTACAAATGATAGGATATTGTGGAGGGCCTTGATCAACAAAATCTTGAATGGAGAAGAATTAAATAAAGCTCCTGTCCGCTAAGCACGAATAGAGCAAAAAACCGTGAGTTTTTGTCTGTAATATCCCATTTCAGTAAAGAGCATGAAAGAAAGAAAAAAACAAACAAAAGAGTACGATAACCAATGAGAGAAACGCTGAGGGAAGCAGAACTTTTGCTGCTTGCCTTCCAGCCATATTAAACAGTATTATTTTTCTAATATATTTTCTCCTGAAGCGCTGAAGATTTCATTGCCCTTGGCGGCTAGGATGTTCCTGTTCCAATGACTTAAAGCTTTTCTAATCGACTCGGACATATTCAAATGGGAAATGTTTATTTAGTCTATTTGCAAGTTTCTTTCATTGGTTATTCTATTTTATTTTCGATATTGAAGTATATATACGGAGCATCTGGCGACCATAAGTTTTGTTGTTTTTTTAGATTTAACGTAGGAATAATATTCTGGATCCATTAGTATAACCCGGATTTACTCTCGTCACCACAATCGAGAATTATTCTACTCTTCTTGACCATTTATCGTTTGGAGCAAAGAGGAGCTACCTTCAATGTTAGGTATTTTTTAAAATTAAAACGTCAAGGGTTTCGTCTATTATTTATTCTAAGGATTTAGTGTTTAAATTAAAAATTATTTTAAAGGTCAAATAAAATGTAACTTAGAACTTACATTTTCTTATTAGAATACAACTTCGATTAATTTATAAAAAAATGTAACCCAGTAACACATTTCTCATTTTAATTCAATTACATGACGGCAAATATTCACTTGGCTTAGTTTCTTTTCTACTATTAAACTAGTATTGTAATTCTAGATGTTTTTCAGTTAATATTTTTCTTATAGGTTTTGAAAAAAATATTAAATAACACCATCATTCTCTTTTTGATTCTTTAGAAAAGTTTGCTTGGTATTTCGGGATGTATTTGTGAGGTTGACAACGAAGCAATTGTTTGATATCAAGAAGAACAACCGAGAGGCTTTGTCAACATAAAAAGTTTTGTTAAACAATATTTCCTATGAAGGTTTTGTTCATCAAAACCTGAAAACAATGGGAGAATTACGATTTCTTGAATAGCTTTTTCACGCTTTCGAAGAAAAAACATTCTAATGGAAGCGTTTTCATCTTTGGATGTCTATAAAAATCAATGTTTGGGATCGATTGAAATGCAACTTGAAATCCATTTATGCTGCAGATTTTAGAAAGTAAGCATCAAGCATCGAAGAAGTTGCACACTTAATAGAGAAGCTTGAACTAAACCAAACTTTATCAGAAGCAGCAAAATTATTATGTTGGATTTTAATCATACCTGCCACATCTGCTTCTTACGATCATTAAAACGAATAAATAATTGTATGAGCTCTTCTCGAGATGAATATAAATTGAGTAAATTGTCTTCATTTCCAAGAACAAATAAAATAATTCTGTAAAAGGTTAACGTAGAATGTGGTGCTGACAAATTTCATAGCAAAATGATTGATGAATTTGCCGAAAAGAAATAAAGAATTGAAATGATTTACAAATAGATTTTAAATATCTCATTAGTTTTATGTGTTATTATTTTCTCAGATTTCTCTAGTAGCCAGTAGCTCTCATCATAATGAGCCCGTCGCAAAAGTGTTACTGGCGGAGATCAAGTGCAGGAGAGGTGGATCAAGACAATTGGGAGAAGTGCATTTACACACATTAAAATTAGTCCATATCACATTAACAAATGGGAATTGAACAATTTTCTGAGGACTGGAGAGTAAGGCTCGACAAACCAAACTAACTCTTGGCAATTGAATTGCATTCTGGTTTCCATGGCGCACACACACACACACACACACACACACACACACACACACACACACACACACACATATATATATATATATATATATATATATGTGTGTGTGTTTGTGCGCGTGCGTGATGTGTATGTGTGTGTAGTACCACAGGATAAAACATGCTTTAAATTGCGGATCATAATTTAATGCTTAACCATTAAAATCGAATAAAATAAATAATCCTCAAACAGACAGTATTATTGAGATCATTCATGAAGTTGTGGTTGTATCAAAAGTCTACTTTTTTGTTCCTCACCATAATAAAAGAAGTTTTAATACAGGACCATAATTTAATATGTACCGATTAAAATCGAATAAAATAAATAGAACCTAAACCTTTAAATGAATGGGTTAATTGTGTATATATATATATATATATATATATATATATATATTGTGGATTTTGGGATGAAATCCAGTACTAATAGATAACAAACGCCAAAAATGAATATAGGAAAAAAATGTATTAACGTAATAATACAAACTGGTAAGTTAGTAGTTCAGGAATACGGGTTAGTAGCAATAATATATATATATATATATATATATATATATATATATATATATATATATATATATATATATATATATATAGCCTTTTGTATTGAAGTATCGCTGTATGACTTCTTACTGTAGTCTACGTGCTCGCTCACGGTGACTCTTGATCGCCATGTTCGTTCTGTCTGTCCGTTACCTTCACCCTCAGTTGCTCTCGTCTTGTCTCTCAGGTCTTCACGTACCAGTAGTATATGTATATACTGGGTGACTCCACTTGTGTAAAAAGGAGAGGGGCCCTCAAAATATATATATATATATATATATATATATATATATATATATATATATATATATATATATATATATATATATATATATACGTTTCATTACATAATATATATATATATAATTTAGTTAAGTAGATGCTTTTTTTTATAAAACAGTATTAATTAATGGCATGACTATTCGAGAAATTTCGTAGACGTGTTTCACCGACAGGAATTAAAACTGTAAACCTTAATGGTCGACCGTCATTTTATGTGATGTACTGTTAAACATTCAGACACAAAGAAGCCTCTGGATAGAAAATTCCGAATTTGGGTTCCTAAACTCAAAATTCAGAGGAATTTTCCGGATCGATCTTACCTGCCCACGAAATATATCTAAATATAAACAATGTAAACATATTATGAAATAGATTATCTTTGACAAATATTTTAGTATATTAAAATAATTATTGGAATTAACGCCGTTCATCATATATATATATATATATATATATATATATATATATATATATATATATATATATATATATATATATATGTGTGTGTGTGTGTGTGTGTGTGTGTGTGTGTGTGTTTGTGTGTGGGTGTGTGGGTGTTTGTATGTATATATATATATATATATTATATATATTAGGATATATATCTTATATATTATGACGTATATAAATGGATGTTTACATATATATATATATATATATATATATATATATATATATATATATATATATATATATATATATATATATATATATACACTCTTTTACACTCAACGACGAAATTATTCGTACACTCGTCAATTTTAATATTTTTAGCCATTTCTCAGAAACTAATACACACATCATGCTAGGTTTGTATATGTTAATAAGCAAAAAGAAAAAAAAAATAGAAAGTAATATAAAATTCAGTTTTCAGAACAATAGTTTAAATACAACGAATTTGACAGGCGAATTACGGGGAAAAAAGGCAAAATTATTCGTACAGTATGAAAAATAAAAAAAAAATTAACAATTTTCACAATATTAATAATCCATAGAATGGCGTCACATCTTATAACTTGTTACAATCTTTTCGGGTATTTTCTTTAATTCTTCAATGGTTATACGTTCTATTTCCTGAAAAGTTTTTGGTGACCGATCATTTATTAAGAACTTTCAAATCTTGCTATAGTTTTTCAATAGGATTCATATGTAATGTTCTTTTCTAGAAGTCACGCAGTCAAGATTTTGTGCTAATAGTTATAGTTTTTCATCCAGAATTTTGATATAGTCGCAGATTTCATTATTCCTCTTGTAATTAATTTCCCAGTCCTCCTTGAGCAACAACAGCACTAAAATTCATCGAGACGCCGTCATATTTTAATGTTTCTATTGTATTCTTTGGAAGAAACGTCTCATCTTTCTTACGCCGAATCTTCTGTATAGTGCTGTGCCCAAAATGTTCAATCTTTCATTCCTCACTCCATAGAACATGTTCCCAACATCAATTTTCAATTTTCCAAGAACGTTATGGCAAAATTAAATCGAGGAACAATGTGACATGTTTTGTGAAGACGGGGTCGTCGTGGTCAGTTTCCATAAAACCGATTTCTATTTAAACAACGTTCTATTGTGCTACAACTTACGCTGATATCCATTGTATCCATACTTTTTTCGATATCGTTAAAAACAATCTTTATATTTATATTAATCACGCGACACAGTTTGTCGTGCAGTTCTCAGCGGAATTCCCTCTCGTGCCATACTGTTAAAACTTCTTAATAATGGACTATACCGTAGATTTATAGATAGCTAACCTGTTTGAAATAGCCCTGTAACTCTTTCTCAACTAGTGGAGGTTAATAATTCTCTGTTTCCAGTCAACGCTACTTTCTATTCCCCATCGTTTTCTTGACTTAATACTAATAATAGTGACACTCTATGCAACTCGTGATGTTCTTTGGTGGAATTGGCATAAATATTCTACTGAATAAATAGTCTGGAATGCTTCACCGATAAAATAATTATATCAATTACTTATACTTACACGAACCAATTAATTTAAAACAATATTTGTTATTGTCCGTATATTTTTTGCCCGACTTTAAATAATTCACTTGTCGAATTTTTGTATTTAAACTATTAATCTGAAAATTGAGATACAAATTCTTTTTTTCTGCTTATTAACATATGAAAAACCTGGCATTATACGGGAGTTAGATTGTGAGAAATGGATAAAAATATTCAAAATTCATGGATGTACAAATAATTTCGTCGTTGACATATATATATATATATATATATATATATATGTGTGTGTGTGTGTCATTCGCAGACAGTACAGTTTCGCTGTATCACAGCCCTTCAGCTCGACTAGACATCTGAGAAATGGATAAAAATATTCAAAATCCGTGTACAAATAATTTCCTCGTTGTATATATATATATATATATATATATATATATATATATATATATATATATGTGTGTGTGTGCCATTCGCAGACAGTACAGCTTCGCCATATCACAGCTCAACTACACATCCGAATGCCTCAAGCCTGGATTGAAACCCAACCGATTTGGTGTCAGTCAGACTTTCTACCACTAAGCTATCTTCTTTCGACTGAATGCAGCAGGTATATCTAGCGTATTATTTTATGAATGTAAACAAATCCTTATCAGCCGGAGTGCTCCAATCATTTTACTGAAGAGATTTGCATTAACGCGGGTGGCTGTTGTTTGTAGCATTAGCTTTTCATTCAACAGTGCTCAATTGAAATATATATTCAAGAGATAATTATATACATTTAAATATCAATCTTTCGAATCGCTTATATATATCATCAATATTGTGCTTTGTATTGTCCTAATTTTAACATAGACTTTATTGACACTGATATTTGGAAAGTAATGTACGAAGAAATGAAAGCGATTATACTTCGCGGACGTATCGCGAATCATCCTAAGTGTAAAGTCTGATTTTGTGGAATGATCTATGTAAGTAGCTATTGCTTCTTGACACTTTTTCGTCGTTGCCTCTTTACAAATGTGTCTGCAGAAAGAAACTAATTTTCAACAATTTTGTGTAAATAATTATGAAATATACAAATGGTATAGTAGGTTAATTGAGCAGTTCCAGCTTAAATATAATAACAATATTTTGTAGTTGACCTAATCAGACTGTTTTAAAATATTGCGCAATGAAATCATAGCCTTCTAACATCAATAAAACAAACAATGGACGGTATACATAGGTTCCACTTGAAGAATAATATGCACTTTACACCCAAAAGACGTTTGAAACATAGAGCCTCACTCAGAGTAGGCCCTTTTATCGTGCCTGGTAAAGTTTATGGTTTAAACTCTGGTTTCCTAAACTGGGCGATATCACCCAATCTTGGGCGATATAAAATTTTCTTTGGGTGATTTCGTAAGTTATGTTGGTGATGGGTAAGTAAACAGAAACGGTAGACGGTTCGAAGTTTTGGAGGGAGATATACGATGTTGCGTATTAAAAATGTATTTCAACATATGTCCCTCGAAATAAATATTCCCAGTAGATATGCAAACACCTGTACAAAATAACAAATAAACAAAAAAAAAACAAAAAAAAACGGGAAGTTAAATGGAAATACAGGGTCAAATTTTAAGATTAGTTATAACTATCCTCGCAAAGATTATTTGGTATTTTCTGTGTTTTAGTAATGTATATTCGTTCAATTGTATATTTGTGAACAAAGATTGTTTCATTTTTGTCAACACTTGTAACTCTAACCCTCGCCATAAAATTAACATTTGCATTAAACTAAATTATATATATATATTTATATATATATATGGTTTTCGATATTTAATATTTTCCATCGTTTTTTTTGTTTTATTATTATGTTAGGAGCAGCAGTAGCAGCCAACATTACCATTTTTATTTGTTACATAACTTTGGTATTTTTTATTACATCATAATCTAACTTTACGAAGCAGTCACAGGCTTTAAGAAAACAATTTCGCTTTTGAATATTTACTATATAGGTGGGCGATGGAAAACTTTTTTCCACGTGAAATTGGGCAATGATGCAAAAAAGGTTGTGGACTCCTGGTCCAAAAATTTATGATGATACTACCTTGGTTTTTTGATATATTGAATGGAAAATTACCCCTATTTAGCTGTTACAGTTAGGTCAGGGGTGTGATTACCTATAATATGTTTACTAAAGATCTCGAGGTATGCTTAATATACTGTTAATAATATGCAGAGAGTAGGAGCGAGGAGAGAGACTTGGGTGAGTCGTATATCGATCTCACAAGTTTCAGAAGATTTCCTATTTACAACCTTCTTGGACCTATCCGAATGAAAGGGGTTGATGATTACGTAGATTGATCCAGATATGTAATACGTGGAAAGTTTGCAACTCACTATGACAGAACTTGTCAAAAGCTTTTGATAGAACCAAGGCATGTTGAATGACATCTCAACAGACTTTATATAATTATGCTTCAAATATATTGACGTGTCGTTTTTTTTTACCATGCCCGTCAATACTATTTTGACAGTATTTTAGTTAAAATACGTAATGTGCATGGCGCATTTTTGGCCATTACTTGTTTTCATGTTGGATTCCAATTATGCTCGACGAAGTTAGCCTGCAGGCCTAAACGTATATTAATTAAAATAACTTACCCAGTATCGACCTCTTTCTGATTGTCTTTCACCTTCTGCTTACTGCTAAGCAAATCATCTGTACATCCCCTACTCGCTTTGTCCAATCGGTGCATGCCTCTTCTCGTATGCTGTTATCCACCAGGAATATTCCAGTAGCCGAATCATTTATTTGTGCATGACTTATTCACCGTTTAATTTTGGAGTGTGAGATAGAGAGAGAGGGAAAGAGAGATATCATTTTCCCTCACCGCCTTTAGCTCGGCTTGAAGCCCGAATTCTCAGAGCGGCCAACTTTTTATACGAAGTTTTGTGTATTGGGAAACACTGTATTGTCTCCCCTTGGATGTTGGCACAAACAGCGTTAATATCGGATTGAAAGGGGGAATTCGATGCACAAAATTCATTATCTCAACTCGAGATCACCGCGCTGCGTTACTTACGATATCCTTCATAATATTCTCCCCTAACATGTGGAGGAATGACTGAACCTGAAATAGTGATTTCATGATTCGTTCCGCATCTTATTTTTTCTGTAATAATTTTTGTTCGATTAATTCCACATGTGTGCTTGTAATATAAAGAACATCCAGCATGTTTATCTCTATCCGACCTTATATTATTTTTTAACATTCCATAGACATTTTCTAAAGAATGAAGATCATCCATCATGTACAAAATCCGGAGATTCCCTAATAATGAAAGACATTTAAGTGAATGTATCCATATAGTCAGGAATGAATATTACAAAGAAAAAAACACGAGGAAACTATTTTAAGTTACGAAAACTGTCAACATAATGACCTACCTTAAAGAGAAAGGGTTTATTCTCAAAAATATAACATCTACAATAGATCATCTACAAACTATATATCTAAAATAAATATATTTACCCTACAGCAAAAGTGTAAAATTATGTAGAAAATATCCTTAATTGAAGTCTTAAAAATACTTATATTTAGATTTCGCTATTAAATAACTCGTAAGTTTTTGTTTTTTTTAATGTCAATAAACAAAACAACTATACCAAACCGAACTTTCCATATCATTTATAGATATAAATAAACATAATAAATTGGTTTATGAGAATACATTTAGTAAATAAACTTTAATTTAACTCTCCTTGATTTTCTTCTTCTGTGCACTCTATCCCTTCCGCACGTGAGTGATTATGTCTCTCCACGTCATCCTATACATTTTAGCTCTTAGTACGTTTTGTACACACTAACTCACCGTCCCTGTTCTATAACGTATTCATTCTTTAACGCATGACACTTTATTTTTCAGTCACTTCACAATTTTCATATTTACCTTTCTGTCTACATTGGTTATTAATTTATTTTTGAAAGGTATTATATGCTCTATTATAACGTAACTGGGTTTGAAGTTATTTTATATCATTTCACTCAAGTAAGAGAATAAACAAAAATAGTAACTGAGTTTTAACAAATATGAGAAAATATTTTTAACGTGAGAAAACTGTAAAAGAAGAGGAATTAAGATGTCAAACTTAAACAATCGTGAGTTCCATTTAAATCTCTGAAGATCAAAGTTTGATTGGAAAGGCAAACATTCGGAAGAAATTTCCACAATAGAGAAGTTTGAGAGAAAAAAAGTGTTAGCATAGATGTTACAGCTACATTTGATCTTATTAAATTCGAAGTGATGAAACCTTGTATGCTTAAATTCATAAAGACTAAATGCGAAAAACGAAAGGTCAAGAAAACGATTACGATTAAAATATTTATAGAAAAGACAGAGGGAAGCTTCATTACGCCGCCAGAGGGAATGAAACTGAAGCGGAGAATGCAAGTCTGGATCAATAATATTGCATATTATTATTTGTATTTTATGAAGAATTCTTAAATATATTGTAAAAGAACTAGACCGGAATTGACACCAATATTCAATGGACGAATGTTTGACTTATAAATGTGTCAGAGATTTGGAAGAGAACAAATTCTTCCGAAGGAAACAACAAACCAATGTTCCTAGCTGCAGACTTATCAATTGATTCAATAGAATCATTCCAATTTATGTTAACTGAAAATTTTAGCCCGAGCATGCACAATGAGCCAATCTCCTTAAGGTTAGCATCAGTCATGATTCTTTTCCATCATGTTAAGAAAGTCATTATGAGATCCATTTCTTTACCCCTGTATAGTTGTCCTTGAGATAGTTATTTTCCACTTCTAATTTCCATTCCACTTGATTTATTATACTTTCTTTTAAAGGTTTGTGTACTGTTTCGGCTTATTTAATTTCCGTTGATATATTCATATGTAACTGGAAGATGTCTGCATCGGCAGTCGAGTTATATTGTGAGAAACTGCATTCCTAAATCTCTTTATTAATCTTTATACTGTAAAACTGTCTTCCAGAAACTAGCATTTATTTTTACAATGTATAAAAGCATGACTAAAACTCTTCTGGATCGCTATGTAGTCGATCTGGTATTTCATTCATTATCCTGGCTTTCTTGGACGTCATTGAAGCCAAATTGAAACATAATTTTATTGAATTACCTGTTTTGAATCATTGATAGTGTAATCAATGTCTTTGTTAGAAATTGATATATTAGGCTAGACCGAAGTAGAAGTATATCTTTAGAATTTGCTGACTGTCTCTCTGATTGAAGGTCTGCTGTAAATGAAATATTGTGTAGTGGGGCAACATAAAACTACTACATATTTTTTAAAGAAATCATCGTGATTCAGTGGCAATATAGAAAAGTTATCTGCACAGAGTTATGATCACATTCTTCTTGGAAGAAGAAAGCATTACAAATATAAGACTACGTTTAATTTATGTTATTCAATATAAAGGAATTTGTTAAACTATAAAAATAGCGTTGAAACACTTTCTAAGACACGCTTATTCTCCATTATATTATCACATTATGAGGTTTATAGATATTTTTTGAAGGATTGCCGTCACCCTAATTAATAGAAATGATTTATCGCAGCCGTTGATTTAAGTTGTAA
>CAHIKZ030000946.1:1247500-1305000 GCA_903632075.3 Acanthosepion pharaonis
TGTTTTGGTTATTACCTACACTTGATTAGTCGCGCTCAGGGCTAAAATGGAAATATGTCCGTTAACATATAAACCAAAAACAGAAGGATATGACGCAAATATGAGACATAATCTAACAGCGATAGATTGTTCAGAAAGCTGTGAGGACAAATATAAAATTTTAAAGAAAAGTGCAGATGAATGCAAAAATACGAGAGTATTTTCCTAAAGGGATATCTCCTATCTTTTCGCGGTAACTAGAAGAGATACAAACAGTCTAATATCAGCTTTGATTTGAGCAAATCTTCAGATCGAAAACACTATCCTTCAGTATATTTGACACCGCTGGCTATCCACTTTCGACGCTGATGAAGAAGATATCTTCATTTCGTAACAAGACATAGGAAAAGAAAAGAAAATATAACTTGTCAATATTCGTTATGTTCATTTGGAAAATAAATTAACAACCTTCTAACATTGTTTACAGCCGCTGTTTTGCAAAGTTATTTACTTCACCTACCCGCAAAACAGGATGTGGCACAAGGCCGTTTTTAATACGGAGCTAAAAGCGAGGCCATGGTCTCGGGCAAAAATTCCCTGTAGACCCTGTTAAAACGTGGTCGGGTACTTGTTTACCACCCCAGACGTGGCTATGCTCTTCGGCATAGGCTCGTCTGTGTTTCTCTCCGCCTGATAGCATAGAGTTCGACTAGTTTAGCTGGAGACGAATTTCTATCTAATTGCCGAAGCACGGTTATTTACCTCATCTCCCCGCGAGGCAGAATGTGGCACAAGGCCGTTTTTAATGCGGGGTTAAATCCGAGCCCATGGACTCGGGCAAAAATTACCCGTATACCCCGTAAAAAAGGGGCCGGGTAGCTGCCTGCCACCCCAGACGAGGCTATGCCGAAGAGCATAGCCTCGTCTGTGTTCCTCTCCGCCCGAAGGCAGAGAGTTCGACTAGCTTAGCTGGAGAGGAATCTCCAACTCATTGCCGAAACAATGAGTTGAAGATTCGTTTGTTGGACTTAAAAGTTCAGAAAACGTCAATGAATAATAATAATAATAATAATAATAATAATATTAAAATAAAAATAAATATCAGAAATAACATAATAATAAGTAGAAGAAGAAGAAGAAGAAGAAGAATTGGCAATGATAATGATAATATTAGCAGCTTAGATAAAGAAAAAGTCTTTATTCCTTAACCCAAAAAATAATGATAATTTCGGTTGTAAATCATAACATCATATTTCTTGTTCCTTCGGGATCTGAGCGTTAATGACTTTCATGTCGTTTTCAGCTCTTGGTAACATTTGACTATATGTTATGTCTCCTAGTTTGTTTTTCTTTTTTAATCATTTCACCCCAAGCAAAGATGGGATTAGTACGCAGCGTGTTACAGAGAGTGAACGTGAGAGAAAACATTGGGTGCAGTCGGGAACGAGGAAAGAATAAAAGAGGAACGGGATTCAATAAGCTAATCGATGGCGATAAATATTGTATTTAAATGTTTTAAATATTGTATTTATTGGTTAAACAGAAGGGATTTCTACAGGCGGGAAGTGTGAGAAGGAAAAATGTTGCAGTAAAAGTGGCAGTTACATTTAACTATTTCAACATTAAAAGGTTGAGGTTTAGATGCCAATCCCTTTTGTACTCAAAAATTAATGTAGTCGAGGCATCAGGGGAAAAACCTCGTTACAACAGTTGCCATGAAAATATTTGCAGAAAAGACAAAGGGAAGCCACGTCTCGTCTGTAAGAAATACCTGAAGTCGAGATGCCACGACAAGATCGATTATATTGCAGATCCTTCTTTGGATTTTGTCAAGAACCAACAGATGAATAGCAAGAGCACTCCACCAGATCTGGCAGCATTCTTCATCGGATTTTTGTTTTGTTAACCATTTTCACAAACTCCTTAGGTAGGTTACGATTTGCTTTTACGATCTATCTCTATTGACATCGCTTTATCTAGTGAGTGTCTAAATTTCAAAGACCTCTTTTCTCATTAAATGACCTAGAATTTTTTTTATGTTATGTAGAAACTGTCCTTTGTTATCATTTTCTTTAAAATTTCGACGTTGCTCACGTGTTCATTCTAAGTTATGATCAACATCATCATATATTTTGACTCAAGTCTCTTCTCCATGTATGACGAGATGGTTCAGCATTCACTGCTATATAGAAGTACCGATATTATATAAGATGCACTTGGCATTTTTTTTATTCCAATGCGCCTTAGGATTGTAGTACCCTGTTTACCATCCTCAGTTAAAACACTTTATAAAAATTTACATTTTGCACTTGCTTGATCTATATGAAAGAATCCAATGATACACCCTCTCCATTTTATACGCATTTTCATGTCAGATGTTTTTTTTTACCATATAAAATTTCAGTAACTTGTTTCGAATCAAATTTTCTTGTTTCGTAATACTCTGTTTAACATTTGAAAGCATTTTTCGATATCAAAATGCACTTTCGAATTTACATATTTTTCATAAAACTGTCCTTTATGGACATCATACTACCGAAGTTCACTTAATGTTATACCTCCTTCTAGTATAGAGGTGAGCTCCCATCAAAACTTTTGCTTTTGGTCGTGAGCAAAGCTTGATTATATATTTTCTAGTTACAATCAAGTATTAGTTTAGTCTGAGGACCCTATTACTTATTATCTGGAAGATGCATTATAAATTTCTAGGTAACATAATGAGGAAAGAGGGCTCAGAAAATTTGATACTGACAGGGCAGATTACAGACATTAAGGACAGAGAAGATCAAAGCATAACCTATCTAGCGAGTTTGGATAAACGGATGGCGAAACAAGGTTTAGTAGGGAAAAGGGGAAATTTATTAAGAACTACAAAAGAAAGGATATTGCGGAGAGCCATGATCCGCAGCATTCATAATATATGCTGCACATAGAAGAAGAGGTATAGTGAAGTGCACTTTGGGAGATTTATAATGATTTGCTCTCTAGCTTTCAAAATATTACTTAAAGACATGAAACAATTTTAGCTTAGTAAATTACAATGACATCGTTGGGTAATATTCAGAATTGAAAGGAATCCTCTTTGTAATACAGCATAGTATTACAAAGAAAGCATAGTATTACTGGTAAGTAATTAATAGAGCGTGGTATTACTGGAAAGCATTGTTATCGTGGTTTGAATGTGATTTAGGACTTTATAATCCAAGGATATAATAATGCACGTTTGACAAAGATGGTATCCTTCAGATATAATAGTTTTCATTTGCCCGCCATTTGTATAACTACTTTTGAATTATAATAATCCTTCTCGAAGACTGGTTACCAACCAAGGCTAGAGAGAGAGAGAGAGAAAGAGAGAGATAAAGAGAGAGGAGTTTACACTGCTATTACTTCTCAGTCATAGGTAGAAAGAAATGAATTCATGGCTTCTGAAACTGAACGCAGTAAGCTGGGCTGGAATTTGAACGTGTCTATCTCAAGTTACGCGTACACGGGAGAATAATAGCGAAAAAGAAAAAACAAACAAAAATTAAATATATTTATAGTAATAGTGTAATGAATTTTTTTTCATACAGGAAATATTTGTCTCCTATTGACAAAACAAATAGCCTTACTCTCGACTGAAATTCATCATTTTTTTCTAAACCCCATTTTTCAGAAAATTAGGTATTTCAACTACATTAAATCCTTTTCCTTTTTTATACTGGTGTGACTTTCCTTCTGTTGGGTGTACCCACCTTCTGAGGAGAATGGACTGATCTCTCTACGATATAGGTCAGTGCTAGAGAGATCAGGGGAGATCAGAGATATCACGAATTAAGGTGATCACGAGATCAGGAGACCATTGCACTTCCGTCTCTCGACCGGAAGATACCGTTGGACTGTTAGACTCTTGCTAATTGTTATTACTAACCTGCGTTCATTATTACTAATCACGCTGTTGTCAAATACCTCTTCAAATATACCAATATTTTTCCTACATCTGTGTTTGTCTTTATTTGAATACACACACGCGAGAACACTCCCAACATCTCAACACCTTCCAAAACTTTTCTTTTTTGAGTAGAAAGCCAAAACCATAAAATGTCTTTATACTAATTTTCAATCAATACAAGACCCAAGTGCCTCTTAAGGTAGAGAGTTAATGTGTGCTTTAGTATGAGCGTAAAAAAGGCAAGAAGAGAATTTCATGGTTCACAGTTACCTCAAGACACAAAGAGATCAATAATGTAGTGACTGGGAAAACATATAGGGAGTCTGTTCCACAAATCTTGGCATAGAATTCATTTGTCTGATGGCATTTAGAGTCCAGTTCAAAGTGTTGAAACTATATTGAACCACTGAGATGGCAAGGCTGTTAATGGCCATAATTCTGTTCTGATAATTCAATTCAGTTCTTAATATCAATTCTACATTACACTTTTCGCAGTAGTTCTTTCATTTTTCTATGGTGAAATCCTTCACTCACATTTACAACGAGGTAATTATAAGCTTCTCCTTGCTCTAAATATTTGATTGTTACCCCAGGGTCTAAGCTCATACAGGAGGTTTTGTTGTAGTGATTCTCGTAAAATTGTGGCTTTCGCACATTTATCCAAGCCGATTTACATCCAATGTCATCACAGAAATATTTTACTGTTTTCAGGTTATCTCCCCGCTTACTGTCAAACCTAACATACAACTTTAAGTCATCCATGTAAAATCGATGACTTATTTTCATTTGAGATATCTTATAGCCTTATTCCGTCCTGATAAGTTCGCTGATTAATTACATTAGGGATATACAAAATACTAAGGGAGACAAGGAGACATCTTGTAATATTCCTCTGTTGATATTTATTTCACCAGAATTATAAATCCCTTTTAAATGATTGAGGTGATGTGTTGTTTTCCATATCGACATATTTTGTTTGATGAAATGGATGACAACGAGTTGTGCCTTGTATATGTTTAAATATTCTAAGATCCAGGAATGGGGTACATTATCGAATGCCTTACGGTAATCTATCTAGGCAGTTCTCAGATTATTCTTTGTAGTGAAACAGTAATCCAAGATCATCGTATTAATATTTAGTTGGTTTTTACACCTGTAAGAGATCCGTTTACGCCATTTTTGTTCAAGATGTAATATGTCATTTTTTCTAAGAAGGAATATGTATGTTTGGTCAGAATAAATGTCAACAATTTGTAAGTAGTGTGAAGACATGTAATTGGTCTGTAGTTTCTAGGGCATTTGTGTCACCATTCTTGGGTAGAAGGAAAGTAATTCCTTTGGTTACACATACCAGGTCTTTAGTAGGATCAGTGATCATTTCTTGAAGCACTTTGGCTAGATTTATGTGTAGTGTATTCAGATAATGGAGCCAATACTTATGAATTTTATTTATTTCAGGAGATTTCCAGTTGTGTGAATTTTTCAGTAGCAGAACAACCTCTTTTGTGATTCCCGTGCAGAGGCTTGTAGAGGATCTTTCGCGACCTCTTTCAGTTTCAGATTCTTGTTCAGAGTTTTCCTTCTCCGAGATGGTTTGCCAAGAGACAGAGACGCGATTGGATTTCAAAACGAACGACGCTAGTCATTCAAAAGGAAGCTCTTCAGCGCGACAAAATATTATTGTTCAAGAGTATTATGTTTAAATAATGCATTATATATTTATGACAAAAAGATATATTTATTTATTTATTTATTTATTTATTATATTTCATTTAATTTCTGGTGTGTACACATTTCGTTCCCGGTCCCGCCCAAAGAATAAGGTTAGAAATAATATCATGATATTTTCCACTGATATATATATATATATATATATATATATATATATATATATATATATATATTACACAGATAAAGCCCTTCGTAAGGTATGGGCTGTACTAGTTAGAACAATTTTTTGTATTTCTCTAATGTATGGGCTTCCAGGAATCCCTTCAATTAGTCTACTGGAATGTTTTCAACCAATCCGAGGGCTCCAACTACAACAGCGATAGTTGATGTTCCTAGACGTCAAACTATTGAGATTTTGATTTCAAGGTCCTAGTATTTTGATAGCTTTTTGAATATCTTCAAAGACACATTACATCCCTAGGGACTGCCATAACAATAAGGAGGTACTTTATTTGTTTGCGATCTCTAATAACAATGTCTGGGCCGTTAGATTTTATTGTTCTGATGTGTGGATTGTGTAGTCCCATAAAATTATAACATGTCCTATCTCTGTAACCGGGTCCGGGTGGTGTTCATACCAGTTTCTTTCAGTCTCCTCGTAGAAGTTTCAAATTTTCCAGTGCTGATATTGGCCAACTCTGTCATGCCGGATTTTATATTCAGTGGGTGCGATTACCGTGCAACCTGATACAAGATGATCAATTGTTTCTGGATAATTATCACGGAATCTGCATTTGGGTCTAACACAATATTTTACTATGTGTGCTTGATAATTTCTAGTTAACAAGCATTGGTCTTGTGCAGCATGTATAAAACCTTCGATTTCAGCTTTTAACCCTGCGCTTCGTAGCCACTGGTGGGTATGGGGCTTGTCTATATCAGCTTGTTTGGTAAAGGCTGAGTATCGAGCATGAAGCGGTTTAACCATTTATGACATTTTTTTCTGTATCTGGTCGGTTGTGTTTGTTTTTGCTTTCTTTTATATGTATTTAGCAGCTTCAGTTGGTGTATTGTGCTTTACCTCTATTGCTAAAACCATTTGAAACTCTAATGTGAACTTGTTTATTATTATTACTATTATTATTATTATTATTATTATTCATGAATACCATTAAATATTTAGGGTAGTTTAGTGTCGTTTAAATGAATTTTCATCGCAAACTGATCCCTCTCTGAAGTTATAGAACCTTTTTATTTTTATTTTAGGATATTCAGGATGTGGAATAGTTAGTTCGTAGTCATGTGAAAAAATGTAAAAATATTTCATGGATATACATGTTTCTACAAAAACGCCAAAAATATTATAGGCCCAAGATTTATTGCCACGAACATCTGCCTCTCATGTTGTGGGGTTATAGAATATTATGCGCCATATTTCAGAGCAACTTTTGTCGTTAGAGTGATTCTCTCTAAACATCAAGAGATAAAGGAACGAGCTTAACAGTGGGAGGAAGTAGCAATAAGTTAAATACGGAATTGAAGCGATCAGAAAAGATAGATAGAAAAAAAATGATAGATTGCTAGAGACTGAAATATTTACCCGTGTCCAGTATTTACTTTTGAGATACATCATCTTAATAACACCTGTTTACCTTCTATTCTACGTCAATGACAACGATTACTACGAGTGCGTTTTGTTTTTTGTTAACGATCAGAAAAAATCGTTTTTAACGAAAAGTTCAGAATCTGACTTGCAGCTGCATAGAAATCGCAGAGACTGACACGTCTACACATAAACAATACCCTGGCCAGTGACAAAAACGCTACTGGTGGCGCCAGGGGTGGCAGTACCGCATTAACCACTGAATCTGTGTAAACACTTCTGATGAGGGCATGGTATCTCGCGTGCTTTCACACGCTAGACGTAGAAAATTGATACATGCAGGATACTGTATCGATGTGTAAGTAAAGGAAATTTTTCAGACACTACATATACGTTGTTTCAGTCTTTAAGAACTTAAGTGATATATCTGATCTTCTCTACAATCGGACTGGCAGTTTTCTACCTCTTTTTGGTAAACTACAATAATCTTTAATCAGCGCCCAGGAAAGTTACACAACCCGAATCATAGGGAAATTTTTCATCAAGCAATAAAGGTTTCTTTTCTCTACGTCAGCTACTGATTTAATAATGATTATGGAAGAAAGAGACTATCAAGCTTTAGAAACGAATAGTGAACCTCGGTCTCTTGCTGTGGACATCTCGAAAGCGTTTGACAGGGTTTGGTAATCGGGTCTTCGACAAAAAATGAAAGATTGCTGTGTCTACGGACGAATATTTAAACTGATTCAGTTTTTCTAAAGAAATTGGGAAATGAAAGTTATCTTGTACAGCCACACTTCCAGATCTTTATTTTTTATTAATGATCTTCTTGATGGCATCATCTCTCAACTTTATATCTATGCTGATGGCAAATATATTTACTCTGCTTTGGATAATTATCCTTATCAAATCAATAAGGTCAATCTGGCGTCTAATTTAAAAAATGACCTACAGTCTTTTGTTAATTGGGGCAGAGGACGGCTTGTTAATTTTGCAGCAGACTTGAGTAAATGGAACGGTGAGGTAACGATTTCTTTTCTCGCACTTCTCTACTGTGGAACTCTCTTCAGGCTTCTTGTTTTCCAAACAAGTTTGATATTCAAAAAGTTAATGCAATCGTTTTGTACGGTTTTCCTGATTAGTCTTTCATTGTTCTCGCTCCTCAATAATGATTTTTTTCTAATTCACTCACACGTAGTAACCCCTGGTGTTTAGTGGCTTCCTGCTTTGTATTGGGTAATTCTAATATATATATATATATATATATATATATATATATATATATATCATCCAGTCATCCACACAAGCCTCTCGCGCTGTATCGCAGTTCATCAGTGAGCTAGATATCTGATTGCTTCAAGCCGAAACTCTTTTCTTAGAAAGCTCAATAGGGAAACGAGAACACACATATACGAACGCACGCACGCACGCACGCACGCACACGCACACGCACACACACACGCACACGCACACACAGACACACACACACACACACACACACACACACACACACATATATATATATATATATATATATATATATATATATATATATATATAATGTTATATATTATAGATATGTGGAATTGTTTTCTGTAACGCGTTTCATCCTTAGACCTGCATCGCCCTTATGGAATTATATATAAGTAAGAAGTGGAGGGGGATTTAAAAATAGAAGCATTGGTCTTAATTGAATACTCACTCGAAGCACTGAAAGTGTTCGAACGTTGAAATTTTAAAATTTATTTTTATATATACCTTTGTATGCAATCTAGCCAATTTTATTATGTTATTTTGAACACACCATTAAGACAAATCCAACGAATGCTATCTAACAAATCTTTCACAATTGCAATTGAAAATAAATTATCTAAGAATTAACTACATTTCATAAACTAATAGACTTAACTGATACAAAACAATACAATAATAAGCTGTCAATAGAAAGTGCTCAGACAAACTGCATTATCTAGTTCCGCCTGATCTAACCTTTGCGGCTAGGATCCGCCATTACATAATAGCAATAAACCCAAATACACTCCCTATTCCATCGGCCGTAAGTTACACTCAAACGACTTCTTGATCCGTACCACTGCCCTATGAAACAGAGTCCCAAGATGATGTTTCCCAGATAACTACAATCTTAACCTGTTCAAATCTAGTATTAACCGTTATCTTCCCCTCCTATCCATATAAACTATCCCTTATCGTAACCCTCTAACTTAAGAAGGGTTTTAGAGAGTGGACCTTACTGTAAAAAACAAATAGAAACAATTTGCTTATCCTAATGTGTTTGACTTTCGATTAAAATAATTATTATTTAATGAAAGTAGAAATAAATTTCTTAAAGCGAAAATGTATAGAAGATGATCAGAACACAGGATCATCCACAGTAAATGTCCGTCTTGGTTCTTCAAGTTTCTTTGTAGATCTTCTATTATCGCAACATGGAATACTTAACAAAAGTAATAAAAAATAAGACAAAAGTATAAGGAAACTAATAAAATAACATACATATAAACGTCTACGAAAAAGAACTTAACATTTCAGTATTCCAAAATTTTCGGCGTTTCTAGCCTATACATAATTCTATATTCATATTATATCAGCGCAGATAAGTTAGTAGATTCACTGAGACACAAGGAAATATTGCACGAGAAAAAAAAGAATAAAGAGGAACATTATTTATGAACTAGAACAATAGAAAGGTAATCAAGAGGACAGTAGATAGCGATTGAGATTGTATTTAAATTTTTGATGATCAAAGTTGGCTGGAAAGCATGGAGCCGGAAGAGAATCCCTCACCCAAGAAGTGCGAGAAAAGAAACTGATTTGCATATACATTACGGCTACACTTAGCCAATTCAACTGTGATCTGACGAGACAATGCCCCCAATCTAGTACTGCACTTAAATTCATAAATTCGCGTACCATAGCGAAGGGTTCATCTGAACAATTGCCATGAAAGTATTTTCGTAGAAAAGGTACAGGGGACCTACATTATGGCACAGAGAAAGTGAATGAAATCGAGATGTCAAGTCAGCTCTAGTATTATTGCTGATTCTTTTATCATTTTATCAAGAATTTCTAGATATCGAAGCACAGGACAATATGTGGCAACAATATTGAAGGTATAGATAAATGGTAGACTTATAAATATGTAAGGGTAATTTTAGATTTGGAGGCGTTAAAATTATCAAGCAATTTCAGGTCCCACTTAACAAGAGACCGTAGGTCATCCTTGAGATCAGCTGCTAATTTGAACTTATCAAACTAATCAGACTTACTATCGAGATACTAGTAAATGACCGTGTCTTTAGTATGGATATCATGATGAATAATTTTATCATCAGGAATGCAAATGATGAACATTAAGAACAGAATATGTTCAAGGATAGACCTGAACATATATAATTCCAACAACAAAACATAAAGAACGACACACAAAACCTTTTCCACTTTGTCAACAATTTACCAAATATATACAAACTGCGGGAATCAATCGAGTTGGAATTTTCCAGAATTGGATAATCTTCTTACGCGTTTTTGATTGATTCGATTTCTTTTGTTTATCAACCCCTTGCATGTTATCTAAAGCCAGAAAATATTTTCTATTGTAACAATGTCTTTGAGATAATAAATTGTTTAGAGTTATAAGTCTTACTAATTAACCCTTAACTGGGGAGTAGAAGAGTTCGATTCATATGTATTTGCGCGTAAGTAAATTTGTGAATATAAGAAGCGCAACGGGACTAGGCACCCCGATTAACAATTCCGAGTCATTATCCATTACACCACCCGCATATCAAAGTTTACAGCACCTGATATACCAAAGCGGGCAACCATCGATGTACTGACCAGACTTGACGTTGCTTAACTTCGGTGATCGTACGGAAATGGGTTTCGACGTAACGTGCGGATATGTGTGGAAGATAACGGTTAAATGTAGACTGGAACTGGAAGTTGGGATAAATTCCAATTTCTATGCCCCCGTCGAAACGAGACGGTTGATTTTTTTTTTGAAAATTTAAGAGAGTGCGTTTTATTACTAATATGGCAATTTGAGAATATTTCTTTTGTAGGAGTTTATCAGTCAATGTTGCATGAACTAAATTGTTTAATAAATAACTGCCATATTAGTAAAAAAACACAGTCTCATAAAGTTTTTAAAAAATGGAATAATCAACCTCCAAAATTTTGTATTCGTTAACAAAAAAACATAGCCCCCACATAAAAAAACAAACTTCGATTCGAATTATATATGTTCGTCTCTGATGCTACCTGAATTTTACCAAAAAAAAATAATTTCCATACCTGAAGATGACTGAATGTACAGTTGAAAGTACTTGCGTATTAAAGGAAAACCTTATACAGCTTCTAATTTAATAAAAAGGTTGATAACATTCATCGAGTGAATTGTAGGTTAATGCACATTTCAGATTTTGCTAGCGAAGGTTTTTCACCATTTTATATCATTAACTTCTATAATCTACTTGTATGAATGATTTTTATTATATATATATATATATATATATATATATATATATATATATATATAAAAATCCTGCACGGGATGTGCAAACAAATCCACACGAAGGACATGCTGAAGGGTTGACAGTCATATGGGATGATGTATTAGCCCGAGATTACAATATATATATATTATATCCAAAATAGGTCAACACTCTCTGCCTTTTCCCCCACTTTCTAAAGAAGATAGCAATATCTCTTGTTTTTAACCCGGAATATTTTTCCCTTTCATTTGTGATTTGTGTGTAGGACTTGAAGATTGAGTGCTGCTATTCTTAGAGCTCTCAAAAAATAAAATTATTATATATGGTATTTTAAGTGTTTGATATTTTTAATGAATAATATATATATATATATATATATATATATATATATATATATATATATAAATGTAAATACTGTATATATATATATATATATATATATATATGTATGATTGAATAAACTACAGACATTATGTCTGCTATTTTTTAACAATATCCGTTCATACTCAAGAATAACCTTCCATGTATTGATGTTAAAAGATTGACAGAAATGTAATATAGGTGTTTGGATTTCTTTTATTTTCATTTGCCAAGTACTTTCGAACTTCGTCCAAATCATCTTCAGTGGTGCAAGTAGTATAACATTATTTGCTTTCATTAATACAAGTACTTATACAATTTGTGCGTTGTTACCATTAACGTAAATTTTTCATTATGATTTAAATGCTAAAATTTTGACAATGTGATGTGCGTTCATTAGAACGTTACAAAAATTATCCATTATGGATTTCTTTCATGTTATAATTTCCTTGGGAAATCAAAATCCCAAAAATAAACACCTATAGCACATTTCTCTCATCCTTTAACAGCATAACACGGAAAGTTATTCGTGAGTATAAACGGATTTTATTAAAAATTAGCAGATACAATATCTGTAATTTATTTCATCAGACATGCCTAAATACATAAATTTTTAATATATATATATATATATATATATATATATATATATATATATATATATATATATATATATATATATATATCTAGTGCTTGTTTGACTATATGCATATATCTTTAAAATTAATTCGGCAGGAAATGTGAACTAGTAAATCAATTTTCCAATCTATGTTTCTTTTTCACTTGCGAATGTTGAGAATCACTCTGAATCATTGCATTTTTTATAATCATCAAGTTTCTCATCACATGCATGCCAAGTGACATGACAGAATAAAAAATGAACGAGTCGGAGAATTGGAACTAACCATTTGCTCATAATCAGCTTACATGAAATCATTTCCTTGAAGCGATTTCAAATATGTTCTGCTTTTCAATGAATATATAACAAGTTTAGTTATGCAGGAATATTGGTGTTGGATTTACACATAAAACGTCGAAATTGCAATTTGATAAATATACAATGTCGATATATATATACATGAGTGACTGGAAACCAACGGAACTGAATAGTCAAGGTAGAATTTTTCCAATCGACTTTATTGCCAGAAAGTGAAACTTCCGATAGGGAGATAAACTAAATGACATCAAAACTGATGTTAAACTGTAGCAAGACTATTGGCAAGCGAAATAGCGATTCCATGCTGTAAGGTTAGCAAACCCCTGGCAGAGAGTACGATTTTTTCTGTCACCTATAACAGTATTTCTCAACGTAGGCGCTCGTGTCCCCTTGTGTACCCTGTTATGTTGAAAAGGTACACTGAGAGTTTTTATTTCATTTGGGGGTGGTAAACATACTCAGCAGTCGGTGGGCATTTATCCATTATTTTTTTTTTAATTTTGAAAGATAATCCAATATTGGCAACAAAAGGAAATATATGAAAGTTATCTAAACCGTGAAAAGCTACCAAACATTTCTTCATTGCTTTTCTAATTTCCTATATGGCTGATTGTAGTCTCAATGCAGTCACACAACTTCTGAAAGAAAGTAGCTGCAAATTTCAAAACGAGGCAATCTACGATAACTTCTAAGCAGTATTGACCCCAGAGTAAGGGACTTAGCCATGAACACCAAAGTCAACCATCGCATTGAAAACATTGAGATAAGCTATCAAAGTTTCTTTTTTGCATTTTAATAATTGGCATTTATAATAAAAATAAGAATAATATTAAAATTATTTTTTGGATAATATGGAAATGTTATCTTGTGACGAAAGCTGAATTCCGTATAATATTTGTGAACGAAGAGGGTGCTGGGTGAGAAAGGTTTGAAAACTCTGACCTATACGATATCCATTCCAAAATTAATGCATACTATACTAAACTCATATACAAAGACACAGACAACAGACTCGCACCAACACACGCACACACACACACACATATATGTGTGTGTGTGTGTGTGTTACTGTTATTATATGCTTTGTTAATATTTGTTAATACAGTGGCCTCGTTTGTCTGTTTCCTCATTATTTATTAATTTAGCGCCCTTTGCGCCTGTGACCACCACTACTTTAATTCCTGTTGTAATTTCAGTTCGTGGAGACATTCAAGGCAAAACAGTGCATTACCTGACAGTTACTTTCACACCATGAATGTGAAGGTTACGCAGTCCCTCCAAACAAGTGTTACTCCGTACATTGGTAAAGCCATTGATCTCTGGTCTGCTCGGTAAACCATTCCGACTACCCTCACACAGTTTAGTCGACAATTCGATACCGTAGAACTCGGTAATGTTATCGTAGTGCCCATGCGAATCCTTGGAGCCATGCGTTAGAGTTGAATATAGGCCGTGTACAGGTCCTGAGTACAATTCACCTGAATAAAGCAGAGTCGACAGCTTAGCTGAAAAGGTACTACCACTGACGATACTCACCGAGATTTTAATGAAGTAAATATACTCAGTAGTATTCAATGTCATCATATATTTATGCTTTTAAACCAGGTGGGCAAACACACAAAAAAGACTCTTTCTCTTTGTCTCTCAGATACATAATCATGGAAAGTAATTAGTCAAAGGTCGAGGAAGTTACTGATTTTATCACTTGTTTCTGCCTTGTTTTGCATACTTTAATTTATCTGTTGCTTTTGTCTACTCGCTCTGCACTGAAATGTGTTCAGATTGTTTTTAGGAAAATAGTTTGGTCAAAAAAGCCTATCAGTGACATGAGCCTACAATATGATCATTCACAATGTTCTAGACGTGACATGTACTGCGTTATGTGACGATATAATGCCAACACAAAGACAAATACACACACTCAATATATATATATATATATATATATATATATATATATATATATATAATGAAATGGACAAAGTCTGATAATTATTTTTAAGACATATTTAAGTTTATACATTCTTTATATAGATACAAATGTTTAAGTAAATGCTCTCTTTTATAATAAACAGTATTAAACAACATTTACCGAGCTGAATGTCCGAGAAATTCTCATAGAAAATAATCGTCATCTGTTTAGTATAAACAGAGCATTTACTTAAATATTTGTATATATAAAAAGAATGTATAAACTTAAAAATGTCTTAAAAATAATTATCGGAATTTGTCCATTTTATATGTGACGTCATTTGTTTACAAATGAGCAGATATGAATGTACGTAAAAGAATCATGGAAGATTGTAGTTTAAAGACAGTAAAATCGACCTTGCTAAACGAACGTTTCTCTGTGGCCGAAACGGTTAAGGCACGTTAGGCTATATGACGGTTCCGTATAGGATAGAGGTTCGATTCCTGTCCAAGGACGAATATTTTCTATGAGAATTTCTCGGACATTCAGGACGGTAAATGTTGTTTAATACTGTTTATTATAAACAGAGCATTTATTTAAGTGCCCCATTAGAACTCACTGAAACCCACACACAACCATAGAAAACTTCACCCGAAACATAACAGTAACAAAAATCAACCAAAATAACCTCATTCCTATGTAAAAACATATTAAAAATAATGGAAGGCCTAATAATAAAAATGAAAAATAACAACATTCAATAACATTAACTATGTATATGGGCACAATGCGATGACCATGTCGGGAAATTAAAAGATCTCTAGAATTCTAGAGACATATATAAGCCAAAAAATACATTCAGTTAATTTTAAAATATAATCATTCTTGATAAAGGCTAAAATTATAGCCGAAAGCCTCGGAAATACAGACTTCTATTTCTCTCTTTTCTCTCTCTCTCTCTCTCTCTCTCTCTCTCTCTCTCTATCTCTCTCTCTATATATATATATATATATAATATATATATATATATATATATATATATATATATATATATATATATATTAATTGTAATATGCTGGCATAAATCCTGTTATTCGAAAGTAGTCATAGTCACATTTTAAATGTTCTCAGCTTCACCTCGCTAAATTCTTCTCTGATAAAAATAAAACCGTAACAAGTTACAGAAAGAAATCAACTTTTAAAGTCGAAAGAACATTACATAACAGAGATTAATTAAATATTAAACAACGCCCAGGAGCTAGTAACCCTTTCGAATGAAATCTATTTTCTCTTAGACGGGCGATTTCTTCACACCAAACTGATCTCTGATTTTTATCTGATATTTCTAACACATCAACTGTGCCCTTTTTGAAATAGAATCTTTTTATTTAATTTACAATCTTTTGAACCAATTTGCTATTTTTTTTTTTACTTTTAAGTAATAAATTTAAAATATTTTTTTTCTTTGTTCGTCATTTCTACAGGAAATATTCTCAGTTCACAAAATATTTTAGGTTTATAAATAATGAAAAGGGAGATTTGCTAAAGCAAAGATTCTTTCCAAATAGCAAAGGCTTAATTGTGTTTAAAAACTCCAGAACGGCGAAAAATACAAAACATAGTTGCAAAAGATAAGTGGGCGAAAATAATGGAATTAGTTTGAAATACTACTAAATACCAACATTTTTTTTTCATTTCTATTTCTGTGCCCACCTTTTGACTTTTAATATATAAAAAAAATAGATGAACATTTTGATGGGTGAGCAGAAAATATGTCATCTGTTTCCATAGAGAAAAGTTTTGCAATATATCAAGAAACACTTATATAACCATCACTAAATAACTGACTTTATATATATTTCACGATAATAAAGTTGCAAATCAGAGACACAGCCATTTTGTTTTTATTTTTATATGTTAATACGAAAACATAAATATTATTACAAAAAGTCACACACACACACACACATATATATATATATATATATATATATATATATATATATATCAAATGTTTTGTTTCTTATTTGAGTTGAGGCTGTTTGTTTACCTATTTATTTATTAAACAAACTATTTATTCATTTCCATCTACTGGTTTGAATCTTCAGGAAATCTTGTTAGAAAAATATGCGCCCTCCGGTAGGATAAGAACATACATCATGTTGGGGAAGCCGTTATTAGATCTGGCGTGTCTTGTCCTCTCGGCCAGGTAGGACCATTTGATCAAACAAGGCCGGAATATTGCTATGAACATAGATCGTCTATAGATCGTCATAGATCATAGGCATTTAAATCAACATGCCTGGCCGCGTACACAATTCCGGAAAATCCTTGTTAAAAACACAACTATACTTAAGCAAGGAAATAATAAATAAAAAACTAAATAACCTTGAAGTTAATAACAAAAAACAGTTGAAACATAACCTGAACAAAATAAACTACGAGATCTCCACAAATTTTCTTAAATGCTTATAATTGATATCAGAAGACATTCGTTTATGCCAACGGCTTCCCATACTTAATACTTCTCGATTTCATTCTCCCGTGTTCATGTGTGACGTCACGAGCTGCGACGCGATTATCGCCTCTGCGTCCTGTATACACGAGTTAGTCGATGCTTTGAAATTTTTCCTGCAAAAAAAAGCAGACTATCACTTTTGTTTCGTCCGTGTATTGGTTGATATATTGACAAGTAATTGTCATCTTTGATAATGGCTTATTTAAGCCGAAAACTTAGATTGGATTTAAAAATGTATCAATATGGTGATTTCCTTTCGTCTTCCAATGATAATGTTATTAAGCTTATCAGACTATATGAAAGAAACTTAAAATAAATAGACAAAACTTGTCTATATTATTTAATGAAGCATACATTAATGAAAAAAACATTAAATATAAATATATATATATATATATATATATATATATATTTATATATATATATATATATATATATTTATATATATATATATATATATATATATATATATATATATATATATATATATATATATATATATATTTATAAATATATATATATATATATATATATATTATTATTATTATTATTACTAAGTCAATATTGAAATATAAAGAATTTAGGATATGCTCTACTATATGTATTAGGTTGTTCGAAAACATAATGTCTTATTTTAGAATAAAAAAATAATTGCTTTCTCATATGTTCTATGAATATTTTTTAAAAATATCTTGCTCTTCATAATATGCTAATGATTAAAATTTCCTCTTAATTTTTATAACAAATTTGTTTCGGAAATTACAATTATATAGCCCTCATGCTGAACATGAAAATAGAAAAGATACATTTACACTTTTGCATGATTGAAGCATTGTCATTTTTTTAAAAAACTGCTGTCAAAAGGAAAAGAGCGTTAGTTAATGTATCCATTTATGATTGGTTTGTAGGGCACTGGTTGCTAAAAGTTCTGCGGTAGAATACGAACCTTGAGCATCCAAATGTTAGAAGCCGCCCATCTGCAATTCCCAATCAACATCTGAAGACACTAACCGTTGAAAGGCCCCAAAATAGCGTCAGCGAAATGTCTTTGATAAAGCGTATCATCATTTTAACAATATCGGTTCATCTCGAGAAAGGTGGCAACGTGAAAAATCTCGATAAATGGGTTCCTCAAGAAATCACTGACAGTCAAAAAAATTCATCGTTTAAAGTATGCTCGACGCTCAATC
The DNA here is from genome assembly GCA_903632075.3 of Acanthosepion pharaonis. NCBI lineage: Eukaryota > Metazoa > Mollusca > Cephalopoda > Sepiida > Sepiidae > Acanthosepion > Acanthosepion pharaonis. The sequence goes on from CAHIKZ030000946.1 coordinate 1,266,119, forward strand.
TGTGAAATTTCGAATGATCCATTCATCGATCGAATATCGATTTCAGAAGATATTGATTTTTTTTTCTGACAATCATAAATGATCGCTCCAATAGCTTGATCATGACAAAACACCCAAAGCCTTTCAAATAAAATTATTGGGACTGTTTGACCCCCATTGATGTCAGCAATTACAGCTTGATGGAATCTAACTATGGCTTCATTGCAGATGTTTACTGCCAGCAACTAGATGAAATGCATATTTAGTGATGCAAAATTCGGCCGGCACTGTTTAATCCACGAAGCTCAGTTATGCTTCACGATAATGTTCAAACACTTTGCCCGAGTGACACTGCAGAAGATTTGGTTACTAGATATATATTTCACTGATTTAATGACCACTGATTACACCTTTTCACATCATCTTGACGATACCATAAGGAACATTGCGTTGCAAATAATAAGAGCCTGCATTTAACGTTTTAATGTAAATCCCCAGGAAATTTTCTCTTGGTTACGAGTTTGGTTGAAATTTTAGACTTTTCTGAAATAGCTTAGTTTGAATTTTGTATTGAAAACTTTTTTGTTGTTTATACCTTTTAGGGGCGTGTGTTTACTGTCTTCCTTTTACATTTCTACCCCTATCTATCTATCTATCTACACACACACACACACACACACACACACACACACACACACACACACACACACACACACATATATATATATATATATATATGCGTGTATGTGTGAGGGTTGTTCGTGTGCCTCTCTGTCTGTTTATATATGTGAATTAATAAATTTCTTTGTCGATGCTAAAAAATATTACCCACAACATCAAAAGTGTTTCTATAAAAATTCTGATATTTTCTATGTTACATTTTAAGAGTGATAGAGAGTTAGATAGATAGATAATATTAAATCCGTATGTGGTAAGGATAATCCAATGAGGTCATTTTAATATAAAATATTAAAAAGATAGATCCATGAAGATCGCGAAATGCATTTATATGCTGAGCAATAGGATTTACACATCTAGAAGGAAAGACTTAACACATCATTCGAAGAATTCGGTAATAGATATAATTCGACAGATACGTTTTTAATATTTGCCTCATCTTAACGAAATTACAAAACGATTTAAATTAATCCAGAAAATAAATTAAAAATTATTTTGAATTAAATCACATGGGTATGACGGTAAACTACATCCAACAGCAAGGCCTCTGATCAGGAGGTTTTGAGGAGTGGGTAACCAACGCTTAATTGCTGGTGTACCCAGGTCCACCCTGACCCGGGGTGGTAGCAGCTATGGGAAAGAGTTAACACTCAGACTATAACCGCGTCCTGCTTATGACGATAAACTACGTCCAACAGCGAGGCCTCTGATGATATGTTTTTGAAAAAAATAATATTGCCAGCTATACGTTTTTTTGATAAAATAATTCTGTTAGCTATACGCTTTTTGAAAAGAAAATAATATTACCAGCTGTACGTTTTTGAAAAAATATTAAATATAATAATAGTAGTGTGTATCAATAGTACTTTTACAAACCTTGGTTGTAGGATTCTCATACCAAAACAAAGACTAATGTCCGTATGAACATATGTCCCGAAATACTTTGTTTTTGAGCGGTCAAAGTTTACGGTAAACGATCTTAAAAGTTCTGCCCAAGATACATCCCAAATTATTTTTTACAAACCTTGGGAGCCCACACCAAAACAAAAGTAAAATATCCATATAAATATATGTCGAAAATACCATCTTTTAACTCAACACAACAACTTTAACGAATTAGCAAAAATGTTTATGCTTATTTATACACACAGATCCACCCGTTGGATTACTGACTGGCGTCTCTGCATTAATAATATTTGCTGTATAATCCAATTGTTGTAGGCGGCACCACTGAAAAAAATCCAAAGGATTAAGTTTGGTGGGTACGTGCTGGCCTTGGAACCGGTTGGTGCCAGCAATTGCATCGCTAAAAATGCGATTTATATATGGTGCCATGCGTGAACCACATGCATCTTGGTATTAGCAGTGGTACATCATTTAGCAGACCTGAAATTGTGTTCAAAACAAAGTTCGTATAGTAATCTTCTGTAAGACGTGCTAGGAGTACATATATACCTATCAGAGAGTCACCTACAATTCCAGCCCATGCATTAATCGTAAAATGAGGTAGGAGTCTAGCCTGTATTACACCGTGGGGATTCAGATCCGAAACAAATATATATATATATATATATATATATATATATATATATATATATATATATATATATATATTCATGAATTATTCATACAAAAACAAATACAAAGGTTAATGATTTAATTGGCGAGAAATCCATCGTCGCGAACAATTGAAATAATATACAAAAACCTCCGAACCTGTTTATGCATGAAAAGATCCTTGTTTCTATAAATTTCTGTTGCATGAGTTCTTATTTTTACAAGCTTTCGTCTGTTCATACAGACATCCTCAGGTATGGAATAGATTTTGTTCTTGTTTTTTCTCTCAGTAATAAGCAGACAACGAAAATATATGTATTGTTGAAATCCGAAAAATGCTATTAGAAATGAGTTATTGTTTTTAGAGCGTGCTGTCGCAACGCTGAGTTTGAATTTAAATTTTACAATTGTGCGTTCTTATACAAATATGGTGATAAGCGAATTCTTTTTTACTGGTAAATTTTCTGTCAAAGTGGCATAAACTTTATTGTTCAATAATTACAGTAATGTCGCACTTATTATCCAAAAGTTGCATCTGGATCAGTTATTTTAATTTCAATAAAGGTGCAATTAATATTATTTGAATTGTTCGCAACGATGGATTTTCGCCAATTAAATCATTGACCTTTGTATTTGTATGAATAATTCATGAATTTGTAAATTAATTGCACCTTTATTATAAATATATATATATATATATATATATATATATATATATATATATATATATATATATATATGCGTGTGTGTGTGAACAAAATTGTCCAACATCCTTTAATTATTAGATTTAAAATTTTATATATTAGAAATGATTAAATATATCTTACCGGAATTCTCCAAGGTTATTATAACACTACGTTGAGCCCATTAGAATGTATAATTATTCTTCAAGCTTAACAGAATAATCTTGATGAAATTGATCATAAAAGAAAATTACCTGTTCATCAATAATTAATCATAGCTAAGGATTAGAAGTTCATGGAGGATTGAAAATATTATATATATATATATATATATATATATATATATTTGTGTGTGGGTGTGCGTATTATTCCAGGAGCATTTTCTAACATATTCAAGATGATCTTCGCCCTCTTTAACATTCTAACTCTATGTCCTGCAGTAACAACGTGCCAAACGTCTTGTGGATTGTGTTGTATCTTTTTCTAATTGATCCCTTTAGCTCTATATTGAAAAGATGATCCCGCTTCCTGTTGTGACAACGTGATCCAGCTTTCTTCTCTACTATTCCTTCTTTTTGAAACTTATTTACGCTTGATTTGATGGTTCTTAAATGGACTTCAAGATGGACGCCAGAGCCTGAATATTGGTAGCATTAGTGATGACATGAATGATCTTTTTCCTCCTACCATTGCACAGTTGGGAAGACAGTGAGGCTGACACAAGACGATTTCAACCTGTTCTATTTCTAGCTGTATAACTCAAATGGTTTTTCAGTGATTCTTACGAAAATTTGCGTCAACATTACTAAATATTTCATCTTAAAACCTGGCGAAAAGAAACCCAATTAACTGATTAATGTTTGTCATTTTAGATATTAAACATTTTGTGGCATGGAAATTATACTGTTACACGATATGGAAAATTTTGCTGTTACACTTGCAATATATATATATATATATATATATATATATATATATATATATATATATATATATATGTGTGTGTGTGTGTGTGTGTATATATATATGTATGTATACATGTATATGTCGATTTATCTGTCCTTTCAGATAATCTACATATTAATATATCTATAAATTACCATGTAATTGTTTTTTCCTCACGTGGCTACATATATATATACATATATATATATATATATATATATATATATATATATATATATATATATATATGCATATATATATATATATATATATATGTGTGTGTGTGTGTGTGTGTGTGTGTGTGTGTGTGAAAGTGCGTGTGTTTCAGTGCTTGCGCGCGTCTTTCTCTCTGTTTGGTCAATTTTTTATTTATCTTTCTGTAAATGTATCAATTTTCCTTTGAAGTCGTCTTGTCTGAGTGCTGGTAGGTCAATTATACAAAAACAGCCGACATCTCTGGTCAAGTCGCTCTAAGATGGCCGTCATAAACGATACTTTAATTTCAACCATTTTAATTGTTTATGCTCTATTAAACACAATTCTACTCTTCTCTGACCTCTGCAACTCAATTCCCTGATATTCACCAAATTATATTTGCGTCTTTAGAATAATGAGGTATTTTATGGTTTATTAGAAACGAAATAACTTTTTGATTTCAGAAACTTTGTTATATATCGAATGATATTTCTGCTTCTTATCATTAAGTAAGTTGGATCATGTAGTAAATTTGTATGACTTAACCATTTTTTTATGTGAGTCCACGTGATCATTAATTTTAAAAAAGTCTATTTAATAATAAACATTAAGAATTTCTTAATTACAGCGACATTACCCTAGGCATTTTTACAAATACTTTTTAAAAATATTCTGTAAACACGTATTGAAATAGTAAGGACGGCTTTCATATCCAAAATTAAATATACACCCATGTGCAAATTAATTGAAACAACCGTTTTAGTTTCCTTTCTTTCACCATACCGTGAGTTTTAGACCCACTGGAGTGACAGGGTATATTTGATTTCTATTTTTCACCAGATTAGTTCATTTACAGTAGTGTGAAATAATAGGAATCTATTTTCGGGTTGTATGAGGAAATTTGTTTTGCTTTGAATAATATCGCGTTATCCGTGATTGCATCAGATATTTATCACGCCTAGCCACTATTGTCTCGACTGTTGATTAGTTGTCCAACAGTCATTGTCTGTGATGAACGTTACTCCAAGCAAGCGTACGGAAATTATAACTCTGCACGAACACACTAGCAAGCCATACCAGTGAACAGATCAAAGTACTAAAGGCTGGTCGGAAATTCTCCTGATTTAAATCCAATCGAGAATATGTGTTCAGTATGCAATGAACGACTGCGGGGAATAAACGTGCGACATACTAACATGTTTCATTCGAAAAAGTCGAAAAAAGGTAAATAATAACGGTGCTACTTTGGTGTACGTTCTACAAGGTAATTAATTATTTAGCGTGCAGTTTACTTGCACTTTTACATTACAATGAGCAATTTAACTCTACTAAATGAACTTTATACTGCAGGATGATAAAAACAAATTCAATAATATTGAATAATAATTTATTATTAATGAGATAAACTTAATCATACAAATCATAATCATCAAAATCATAATAATGAAAAAAGATTTATCGTATATTAACGGAAATTATTGTAATGGTATTTATTGGATCTATATACTGATACAAACAATTTACACTTAAATTCTTAGATTAATGTTACACAAGGCGTATATCATTTAGGCATGACAAAAATATATCTACTTCCATTTTTTTCTCTGAACTTTCCACGAAATTTGATCGTGGGTGGCTGGAAAAGCACACTACTAACGCCTCTCATTTTTAAAAAAAAATTCTTGTTTTGTCATTTCATATTGAGCGGTCAGCCCACACGGGTCAAAAGTGTAAAAAAGCTATTTAAGCGTTAATAAATTCCACCCATGAAATGTAGGCCGCAGGCTAAATTTCATTTCACAACGTAGACTACGAAAACTGCAGTCGGCTACAAGCTAAAGCAGTACCATATAAACATTGATACAGCAGTAATTAAATTCTTTTTCTCAAAATATAATCGTTGTTATTATTTGAAAATGTTATGAGGAATATAATTCATGAAAAACTATCACATAAACTTAACCCATCATAAAACTCTAATATGAAGAATTATTAAATTGTAAAGAAATTAAGCACATCGGCTTATGGATCAGTTATTTTTAAAAGCATTTCACACCAAGCAAGGCGGGAGTGCCACTAGAACACAAAGGGTTACAGAGGGCAGAGAACAAATGTAAAGAGGCATATTTGAGGAGAGGATAAAGAGAAGGACGGGGGAAAAGATCAAGGTATCGGAATATGTCGATTGACATTACACTTGAATATTTGAAGATTATAGTTATCAGGGAAGCACGTGAGAGGAAGAGAATTCGACAGACGGGAAGTGCGAGAGAAAAAAAAACTGTTTGAGTAGAAGAGGGGGTTATATTTAACCGTTTCGACAGTGAAAGGATGGGACCGAGATGCCAAACTAGTAGCTCGCTTAAATTCATGTAGTGTGGTAACCAGCGAAAGCAACTCATCGGAGCAGTTGCCGTGAAAATACTTACAGAAGAGACTGAGTGAAGCCACAGCACGTCTGATCAGGACATATAATATTGCATAACCGTCTGGGGATTTTGTCGAGGACCTCGAGACTTACAACAGGGTGTACCAGACCCTATATGACAGCAATATGTACGCTGTAAGGAAATAAGAAAGTGTTAGTATCGCATGACACCGCAAATTGCCACAAAAATAACTATAAAAATACCCGAAAAAGTCAAAATCGTTCAGATATATCTAAACTATCAGTCGTACACAAATGTATAGCGTATGTATGCCGTAGCGAGTACGAACCTTGTGGACTGGCGCTAAAGAATGTCAAAGAAGTGTACCAAATATCAAAAACTATAACCAAAGGAAATTAATGACATAACGCATCCAAAATAATGGCATAACCAAGCAAAAATAATGACATAATCATGATTTTGAAAACTTTAGGAAGAAAACTCCCAAGAATACTGGAAAGTGTAATAGCAGATACAGGACTTGTTAAAGCTATTTCCAGAAATTTGTGTTGGTGCATAATTATCAGGCGTTTTATTTATTATGAAAAAAGCAACATGACAATTCAACAACATTTCTAAATGATTATTCCAGAGTATATTATTATCGACACGCATTTTCATAACCTGAAAATAAAATAATATCATTATTAAAATTGTAAAGAAAGCAGCAATTTTTATTAACAAATAACTCGCCTACAAAAACGCCTGATAATTATGCACCAACATAATAATAGTGGCATATTAAAAATTCCATCCAAAATATAGCCCTAATTATCCGGTTAATCGATACTTAAGTTTTCATTTAAAAGTATAATATTACTATTATCTTTTCATTGGATGTTTTTTTTGTGTTGTATAGGGAATCTTCCACTGTGGAAATACGGATATCTTTCTTTTGTGCATTACTCTTGATAAAATAACGTTGGGACAACACACACAAAATACTTTATGTTAATGGAGAGATAACACTACCGATTTCTGTTTTCGGGGAAAAATGAACTTCGTAATAGAGCGCCAATGCAGGCGTGTCATAAGTCGACAGAAATATACCTCCCCCTCAAACCAAAATAACTGTATCCATCAACATGTTTGATTGTTGCTAACAACCATGGACGAAGAGAATATATGCAGCCGAGAATTTACGATAAAATTGAAACTGCAATGTGAAGTAAATTAGGTTAAATTAAACTTGATGGCATTAATAAATCATCCCATCTAATTAGATCCAAACAACAAAATAATTGCAGAAAAAATTAAGGTTCTCTGATACTAATGAGAGATGAACACGGCAAAATGGGTTTGATTAGATAAACCATATCTTTGAATAACTTTTCTTTATGTATTTTTTCATACATATATAGAATGTGTACCTGGCGCATGCGCGCATCGACTCGTGGTATGAACGTTAGTGTTCCTATCATGATACCTGAAAGACTCACCAAATGACTCACCACGATGTCTCTGAGAGATGAATTGCGATGTCTGTAGGAACAAGTTCTGTTTATAAATTGTTTTTCCACAAAAATGAAGGTAATTGTAATAATAAAACTGAGATTAAACGTCTCCATTCAGGAAACATTGAGCAATCATGAACTGAAATTTTAGCGTTACAGTCGATATAAATTTATAAATTATTTTTTAATGAAAATACCTCAAGTAATTAGAATTCTCATGTTCACAAAATATTGTCGCTCTTTTGGGCAGTGAAAATATTTTCCATTTTTAATTTTTGTTTAATATCATGTCAACATCTTCATTATAATATTATTTTCCTTGTAGTTATATATGCTACTCACTTTAGTTGCTGCTGCTGCTGCTGGAAGACTTCATATGGTGTTTTTTTTTTATTTAGCATAGCTTTTTTGTGGTTCTGTATATAAGAAATGATAGTCCCCTCGTATCCTGACCTTATTTACAGTTTCTGAGAAAGAGCTCCTTATATGGTTTTTGTCAATCCGTTGTATGCTTTTCTGTCACTTTCCAGAAGTTTATCTCCATGACGATAACATCAAGATGTCACCTTCCAGACAAATATATAATGGACGGAAAGCAATCGTTCTAACCACTAGGCCACATTCCCACTTTGATTCAATAGAACCAATCTATAAGATACAATGAAGGATTTTTTAAAGATCTACAGATTCATTCACTTGGGTCTATTTTTAATCATTCATTAGTGAAAACAGTTACTCATAGCAGATCGCTTGGACCTTTCTAAATTAGTTGGATGGCTTTCATGACACACATAAAAGAGTCGAGACGTAATTAAGAGCAACAGTCGAGTTCTCAGCTTACAATTTTAAAATTATTTCACCCCAAGTATGGTAATAATGGCATTAAGAAGAAACAAGTTGCAGAGCGTGAAACAATATAAGTAAATCATTTATAAAAGAACATTTATAAAAAAGACATTTGTACAAAAGAACACGTGTCGCTTTCAAAACCTTCCCTGGTCGTCCAAGTGTCCAACACACACGGTTGATTAATGAGATGATCGCTATGATCCATGTCTTCCTTTAACCTATATTGTGATTAGATTTAATCATAAGGCTAGCAAAGATCGAATCGTCGTCAAGAATCGTCGTATTGACCCTTCTTTTCATTTACCAGCGCTCAATATTGTTGTCACACAGGAACTGCTAAAAGCAACTGATAACGATTGACATTGCATTTAAATTCTGGAAGACCAAACTGAACTGGAAAGGTAAAACCAGAAGTTGAATACCAGGAGCGAGACATGCAAGAAAAGAAGGTGTTAGCATAGAACTTACGGTTATATCAAGCCATTTCAACTGTGAAAGAATTAGAGCTTGCTGCACTTAAATGCATGAAGTCTAGGTACCTTAAATGAAAGTTCACGGGAAAAAAAAACCAATGATAATATTTATAGAAATGGCACAGGCAGGAGATGTTACGTCGGCTGGAAAGTAACTGAAACCATTTTGAATTTTGTAACGTCGTGTAGTATTTAACAAAAATTCTGACAGCGCTACTTATACTGTGTACAATTTGCTTATTTTATACTGTTTGTTTGAATGATAAGTAATTATGTTCTAACGATTAAATACAGGTGACATTTAAGATGTTTAAGGATACTAACATGTAATATATTGCACGACAGTGACGGCGCCCAGAGTTGAATAAAGCAGCATAGTTTATTCTTCCACGAGCACACGAGGCCGCATACAGAAAGAAGAAATGAAGAAATTTGGAAGACCGGTTAATCTATTTTGCCTTAGCCATTATATTAATCTCACCTTGTATCAAATGATTATGGTGTTTATTGAGCGGTGCAAAACACTTTGATATTAAAAACATTCCGTTGTCGAAACTAGATACAATAGTTCTTCCAAGGATATATATATATATATATATATATATATATATATATATATATATATATATATATATATATATATATACACTAGAGTTCAAAATTTTTAGGCTAAACTAGTAACTTTTTAAAATTGACCGAAAATTAGTTGTTTTGTACTTCAAATAAGATACAATTACTATACATAGTTAAAAAAGTCAGACTTGATTTCTTATTAGAAATTTTATTATGACTAAATAAAAAATATCCTCCTTTGCCTTGATTACAGCAGTGAAAATATTTGGCATTCGTTGTAAAAGTTTCTCAAATTCTAAGCTTGATGATTGGTTCGTTCTTTTCTGTCAAGTTCATCCCATGCTAATTTTGAGGGTGGCTTCAAAATTTTCGAATATATATATATATATATATATATATGTGTGTGTGTGTGTGTGTGTGTGTGTGTGCCTAAAACTCCTATCCAGATTCAGACTCCAATAAAAATACAAATCTGAAAAAAAATTGAAAAAAAAAACTAAAATAAAAATTCCTGCACAATAAAGTAAATTGCTCAAAGCCTAGAATACCGAGACTGAGCAAAAAAAATTCTTAACAATATTAAATACTATGAAACAAAGTCTCTAATTGTAAAATGTGCTTCATGTCTCACGCGATCTTCAGACAATTTCAGCGTGAAACTCGGTTGACGACTAGACCCATCCATTCATAGATATATATATATATATATATATATATATATATATATATATATATATATATACTGGTTGCAGACGCCTGCTTTGGTACATTTTTGCTTTTGCTCAACATCCACAGAGATCAAACCTAAGATTTATATTGCAATTATACTGCGCGGACCTTAGTTACAGTGATGAATATATGGTTTAATAAAATGTAATTTTAATTTATATTTGAATAAATAAAAATTGATAAATCAAATGTTACTTAGCTAGGAATAACCCGGATTTTTATTATAACTGCTCCATAAACCGTTTTAAATAAAAGCGTAAAATTGATTATTAGTCACAGTTTTAAAATATTTTCTGAAATACAGATCCTTTTCAGGATTCCATGACAAGTTATAACATCTTTTTTTTTTGCTGTAAAATCAAAATCGAAAAAAAAAAAAGACACTAACAAATAAATATTAATGCTTTCCTTTCAACACATGAGCCTACTAATTTTCTTAATCTTTTTTATATTATTTTTTTTTCTTATTGTAATTAACAACTTTTTGGGGACTTATTTGATCGAAAAGGAATAAATAAATAAATAAATGCTATATGGAAATTTTAGAGGAAATGTGCTAAATACTTTTTGCCGCTTCGACCGATATATTTTCCGAAATCATTCAACTGAACATAACCGCCATATCTGTCCATTTTTTTCATTCTTTTATTCTATACGATCGTTTCGAATTTCGTGTTACGTGATTCTCATTTTTAAGGGTAAGTTAGGCATTTCTTTTTTATATTATTGGATTATCTACATGGATAACTTGCAATAAACATGATTGATTTATTTGACGCCATTGTAATAAAGGAAAAGACCTGTATTTTTAAAAAGCCATCGACAATGATATTTCAAAAGGATATAAAAATAGTGGGACAAACAAAACTTTAATGAATGATAACGAGCAGTCGTTTTGAAAAGAAAGAAAAAAGAATACAAACAGTAGAAACATTAAACGGAGAAACTTGAAGTGGAAGGACGGAAAAATGGAAAAATGTTATAAAGCAATTGTGATGAATAGAAAGGTTAGTGTTAAAATAAAAAGAAGCGACCACTGGTAGTTACAGATTAAATCAAGGGTGGGGTTAAAAAACGAAAAAAAATAGGAGAGAAAAAGGCAGAATTAACTTAAAATGAAAGAAAACTGAAATGAATAAAGGACAATCATATATATATATATATATATATATATATATATATATATATATATAAAAATATATATATATATATATATATATATATATATTTATATATATTTTACAGAAAAAAATATATAGTATAAATATATGTATATATACATATATATATATATATATATATATATATATATATATATATATATATATATATATATACTAGCAGTAGAGCCCGGCATTGCCCAGAGATGTAACAGTAAGAGTCTCGACTATCATAAAGACTGAAAAATAAAATTGACAAAGATTATTGTTTAAGGTTGACGGACACGTATGTCTTAATTAGTTTTTTTTTTATGAATTGGTCAAACCCAAACTCAAAAAAAACATTGTTTTCAATTATTATGAATCTACCGATTGAATAGAATTTTATTATAAACAATTGTCTTGTAAATGGAAGTTTTAAAGCATTCTGAATGTAAAAATAAAGAAAAAAGTGAGCAAGACAATAAGAAACACTACCTGCCAAAAAAAGTGAAGTTTTATTTGAAATCGGTTGAAAAATGTAGGAAATCCGGACCCATATATAAGTGAACACACACACACACACACACAAACAAACAAACAACTTGGGTTTTATAATAAGTATAACTCGATATGAGTTGTCCCCCTTTTCATTCTCGTGATGCCTCTTAATTGTGTTTTCAATTGATTTTATGCAAAAACAATTGTGTTTTTCTAATTTTTGGCACTGTCAGAACCACTGCAAGGTAATTTTACATAGTCCTGTGAAGTTTCGTTGAAATCGATTGAAAAATGTAGGAAATCCGATCCAATATATAAACGTACAGACACACACACACACACACACACACACACACACTGTTTTATAACAACCTGCGTTTTATAATATATATGATATATATATATATATATATATATATATATAGTGTAATTCGGATATAAGAGACTCGTATATAAGAGAAACCCGGATATAAGAGAGATTTTCTCTGGTCCCAAATTGTTCCCATACATACCTAAACAAAATAGACGAAACCCGGATATAAGAGAAACTCGGATATAAGAGACTTCTCCGATCCCGACAACTCTCTTATATCCGGGTTACACTGTAGCAAATATATATAGTAAATATATATATACACACACTATATAAGTATATATATTATTATGAATATATGTATATATATATAATATATATATATATATATATATATATATATATATAGGTGCACACAAATTTTAAACAACAAATCCAGTCTCGCTGACAAACCTCACCTTGCCGTGCGTCTCGAAAAGGACCTCAATCGATTGTGAACTGGGGCATGATTTGGCTGGTCAACTTCAACGCTTCGAAGACAAAACTGCTCTCTATTAATCACCACAGAGCGCCTTCCCTTCCCTCCATTAGAATGTCTGACGCTCAACTTCTCGCGAGCAACTCTCTGCGGCTTCTCGGTCTCACGTTGTCTGCTGACCTGAGATTGAATAAATACATCGATTCAATTGCCTCGTCCACTGCGAGGAAAGTTGGCTCCCTGAGCCGTGCTAGGGAAGTTTTTTTCCCTGAGTCGATCCTCCAGATATACAAATCCACAATTCGCCCTTGCATGGAGTATTGCTGCCATATATGGTCTGGCGCCCCTTCTGTTTGCCTCGGGGTTCTTGATAGGCTCCAGAAGCGGATATGCAATATGGTTTGCCCTGCCCTGGCGTCTCGTCTACAGTCACTTTCTCACAGACGCACCGTCGCCTCCCTCTGTCTGTTCTACAAATACTTTCATGGAAATTGCTCCGAAGAACTGCATTCGCTGGTTCCCAAACTTCATGAGTTCAAGCGCCCTACGAGGTTGGCATCCCGCTCACCCCTTCACTGTCGAAACTCCTAAATGTAGCCGTCTCTTCTACTCTAATAGCTTCATGTCTCGCACCTCTCGCCTGTGGAACTCTCTTCCCTTCTCCTGTTTCCCTGAGAGTTATAATCTCCAGCTATTCAAGTGTAATGTCAATCGACATCTCCAGTTGCCTTAATCTATCTACTACCCTTATCCTTTCTTCTATCACTCCTATCTGATCTTCCTATTTTCTGTAACCCCTTGCGTCCTAGTGGCTCCCCGCCTTGCTTGGGGTGAAATCCTTAAAAAAAAAAACAAAAAAAAAACATCCTTACTTACTATTTTTAATGCAGACATAATAACACCTCAAAGACACTATTCAGTTCTAACTAGCTCCCATATGTACAATGTTTCTGTGGGGTGGAGTGTAATTTTACAAAATTTAAAAATGAAAACCCAGTGAATATTTACAATGGTTTGGTTTCTTTTGTTTTACGGTATATCAACCTCAATGGGTTATTTAATGACGACAATTTTTATTGCTGGTATTTTTGTCCCCAAACTGTATTGCAGGCAATATTTATTTCCTTCAAAAATCTATTGCTGGCAATATTATTTTTCAAAAAATATATAGTTGGTAATATTTTTTTCAAATCTGTATTGCTGTTAATGTTTTTATGTATTGCTGGTAACATTTTTTCCTTCAAAAGTTTATTGTTGGTAATAAGTTTGCACAAAACCTATTTTTACACTTTCAAGTGTTTTGACCTCAGTTTGGGGGTTAACTATTTGCCTATAACTGAGATTCTAATAGGTACTACCACACGGGTCACAGTGGAACTTGGGACACCAGCAAATAAGAAGTGGTTCCACGCTCCTCCATACTTCCTGATCACAGGCCTTGCTGTTAGACTTAGTTTATCGTCTTAATATCGTCAGAATATTTACAATGAATACAATTTATATACAATTGCACCTTAAAGGAAAGATCATCAGTAGAATTGCCATGAATGTTTTTTTTTTTCATATAGAAAATGAAGAATAAAGCTACGTAACCAAATCAGTTTTAATTAGAGTGTCTAGTATTTTTCCAAAAAGAGATAAAAGACTAACAAGTTCGATAGTTGAAATGATAATATAATGATCATATAATACAAAAAACAACACGGAAAAAAAATGATAAAATAAAAACCTGTAATTGAAAAAAAAAAAATGACAAAAATGATTTACTTCGGAGAAATAAAACAAAGAAAGAAAGAAAATAGAAAGCAACACAATTGAAGAAGAAATACAGGAATTTACTTTCAGAATAGAAAGAGAAATCAGGGAAAGCTATAAAAATGAAAAACAAATATTGCTCTTTAAACATGGAGGTATATTTGGATATTTTTGAAGACTTGAACATAACGGGAAAAAAATGTGAAATTAAAGTAGAAAAACAACACAGTAAGGAAAATTAAAAACAATCCAAAGGAAAAATAATAAAAAGCAAATAAAACAAAATCTTTTTTCCAAATGAAGCGATAAAAGATCATTAAAATATTTTGAAAAAAAAAAGAAAAAGAAAGAAGATGTCAAGAATAAAGATGTTTAAAAGTCGAGAAAATAGAGTAAAATATTGCAATTCCAAAAGCAGAAAGATTAAAGGAATAAGGAACAAATAAAGAGATTCAAAGGGAAAAAAAGAGGAAAAAAGAAAGAAAATTACATTAAAGATGATTTAAAAAGAGCAAACAAATCGAGGAAATAAATAAGATGTAAAAGGAGGTGAAAATGAGGCAGGAAGTTGTCACTATGAAAATAGAAATTCCCGAAATAAAATTCTCAAACTGTTTCGCTGAGATATATATAAAAAGAAATACCAGAAATATTTATAGACGGCAAATTAATAATTATAATTTGCCGACTATGATTATTCTAAGAGTAAATCTATTGGATGAGGTGGTAGGGGTTGCATTATTATTATTAGTAGTAGTAGTAGTAGTCTTATTATTATAATTAGTATTAGTAGTAGAGCTGGTGTTAGTAGTAGCAGCCGGAATAAGAATGGAGAAATGGCTTTGTTAAAATATTACAGACTGGACATGGCGTAATATTTACCAAGCGTGTCTTGCTCTATCAAAATACTGTGTATTGAGTTCTATTCTCTATATGAGTCGTTTATCAGCTACGTTTACCTTATTAGTTATATGATCACTTGAACTTGGTGGAATGGTTAGCAATATTGGTTCGTTTCGTTTGCCTATTGAGTTCTATCCACAGTAGATAATACATAGTTGTAGCCTCGTGCAGATTATCGACTTTCCTAGCAGTGAGATTAGCAATAAATTCAATATAATATTTCCATTTCATGTCAGCGGAAATCGTTAGTCTGAGAAGGCGCAATATTTCACTCTCCTAGAGGTTGGCATCTGCCGTAGTTATTGGAGGTAAAAAGAGTTCTTTCTGTCGATTAAAAGAGAGCAATTTTGTTTTAGAGGCATTAACATTAACAAGCCATTCCTTGTCCCAGTTAACAATTTATGAGATCATCTGTTAATTTGCCATTATAGAAACAGCCAGACTTACTATTAAGAATTAATGTTTGTCTCATCAGAACTAATATCGTTTGTTGATGAAACTAAGAAAAACATAAATCGAAAGATAGAGACTTGAGGTACGGCTGCTTTATGCAGATAAAGAGGAGCCATTCAAGACAACTTGATAAAATATCCTATCTTGTTTTTCTGCCAAAATTGCCAATACGTACCTCAAGAATATTGGCAGAGTGAAGATCGCAAATTAAATGGAAACATCATTTATTTTGATTTTTGCGTCAGAATACGTTTGCGTAACAGCTCGCTTCTAGGACTAAATAATGAGAAACTTTCTGTTTTGTATAAAAAGTTCAATTCGGATTTTTTTTTATGTTATACGTGTCAATATCAATATGTTCATATCTATCTATCTTAGTCTGTTCATTTCTATCTATCTATCTATCTATCTATCTATCTATCTATATATATATATATATATATATATATATATATATATATATGTGTGTGTGTGTGTTTGTTTGTAGGTGTGCGTCTGTGTGTGTGTGTGTATGTATGTATGTGTATATACATTTGTTCATTATCTATCTCCTTCTACTCATATCTATCTCCATCTGTTCATATCAAAGTCTGATCCTGTTTCTCTGTGTGTGCGCGTGTGTGTGTAGGTGTGTGTGTGAGGGAGAGAGAGAGAGAGCGAGAAAAGAGAGAGATAGAGATTATCTCCGTGAATTGACTCTAAGTCTGTCAAGCTTTTCTTACATATCACTGAGTATTTTCATAAACTGTATCTAACTATAAATCTATCAGCTCTTGTGTGTGTATGCGTGTTTCTTAGAGAGAGAGAGAGAGAGAGAGAGAGAGAGAAGGAGCGGGAGAGAGAGACACAGATACTCATCCTATTCATATCTATCTATCTATCTATCTATCTATCTATCTATCTATCTATCTATCTATCTGTTTTTTATCTATTTATAAAACTCATCCTATTTATATTGATCTATCTATCTATCTATCTATCTATCTCAATAACTTTATAATGTGGATATCTATATTTCACAATAAGGCATTGGTAATAGTTTTTTTCCTTTTTTTCCTTTTCTGCTGGCTTATTCACCTTCTTCATTTGAATCTTTTCCTCATTCAGTGACGGCAAACAAATTTTTCGTGTCTAAAATCATCTATAATTTAGTTAGTTATTTTTTTTCAATCGAATGACAGGTACGCCAATCTATTGAAAAATGTCTGAGCAGAATGTTCTGGGCTGAATAACTTTTATAAATGCACTATTTCTCAACTCGATTCTAAGCACAGGGTAGGCGTCAGGTTTGGTTGATGGTATTAGTTTGCATGGAACCACATTTGCAAAATGCAAAATAACAGAATATAAGAATAAATGAGTCAGTGTCTGAAAATGTAGGTATGAAATGAAAATGAAAAAAAGAAACAATGATTTGTTAAGTTGAAAAAAAAAATAAGAAAAAAAATAAGAAATGAAAGACTCCAGAAGAGAGGAAGAAAATAAAAGGATAGGGGAAAGAAAAAAAATCTCATAAGTGATTGAACATTGGCGGAGAAATGAATTTTGATATAGCAAGAAAAAGAATAAAACTAAATTGATATGAAGATATGATAACAGAAAACGAAAAATACCGAAGAAATATACAAAGTTAAAAAAATGGTAAAATGTGAATGGGTAAAAACAAAGAAGGAAACAGTTCGAAAAAAAGATAGTAATATTAGAAGAGAAACAATTCGGTGATAAAGAAGAAAAATTTAAGGCGAAATATGAAACAGTTACGAAGAATTTAGTGAAAAGAATATACAGAGGAAAAAAGAAGAAATATTAATGAATTGAGAAATGTTTGAAATATCTTAAATTAACAAGTTCCGGAAATTCGCCATAGATAAATGGAATGCGTGAAGAACATTTAGAAGAGAAAAAGAAAACAAGCAAAAAGGAAACGTTTGAAAGAAAGAAAGAAAGAAAGAAAGAAAGAAAGAAGGAAGGAAGAAAGAAAGAAAGAAAGAAAGAAAGAAAGAAAGAAAGAAAGAAGGAAGGAAGAAAGGAAGGAAGGAAGGATTGGAAAGAAAGAAAGAAAGAAAGAAAGAAAGAAAGAAAGAAAGAAAGAAAGAAAGAAAGAAAGAAGGACGGAAGGAACAAAGGAAGAAAGGAAGTAAGGAAGGAAAGAAAGAAAGAAAGAAAGAAAGAAGGAAGGAAGGAAGGAAGGAAGAAAGAAAGAAAGGCAGTAAGGAAAGAAAGAAAGAAAGAAAGAAAGAAAGAAAGAAAGAAAGAAAGAAGAGAGTTGCGGGAAAAATAACAGAGATAACGGGAAATGGACGGAGGGAACTAACATTCAGAAATATATGAGGGAATGAAAGAGATATTAAATAGGGGAAATAAAGAAGAAAGTCGCAAAGAAACAAAGAAACAAAAAAGACTAAAATCAAATACATAAATAAATAAAAAAGCATTTAATTGTAGAAAAAATTATTAAAAGACATAAAGAAAGAACAATTAATATAAGAAAGAAAGATAGATATATAGATAGATACGTAAAAAGTAATAAATAAAGCAAGAAAGAAAGACCACACACATTGCTGTAGAATAACAAAGCTATGAACCACAGTGAAATGAAAGCTGTAAAGGAAAGGAAATCTATCAAAGCTAAACTGAATAAAAGGAAAAAGTTAAATTCTAGAAAGGAAATATTGATGAAAGAGATAACGAAAGAAGGAGAGAAGATAATTTCCCAAATCTTGGAAAGAAGGAACGAATACTAACATGAAAGAAAAAAAAGAAAGAAAGAAAATGGATTGAAACAGATGAAATCATTTGCTGAATAGTATTTATTTCTACCTCGTACGAAATTCTTTTATCATGTTCATGATAGACGCAAAGTATTATTTAAGTGTTCCTCCTCACCCCGATATTAAGGACCAATAGCCTGGTTATATGGAATCTGAGACCAAGGTTATTTCAATTGTTATAGACATCGATCCTCAAGGTATTAACTTTATCCCAGGGTCATATAAATGAAGGCACTGAGTTTAGTTCGAAAGTCTCTTTCAGGCAACACGCCGATTTTTAAGCACTTCGACAAACTGTCAAATTGTTAATCAGGTAAATAACTGTGGATCGACTAGTATTTTAACTCATGAGAATTATAACTTGACCAAACAAGTGCCAAACATTGTCTGAAGATAATAAGCAGTTTCTGCAGATGATTTATAATTCCCGCCAAACAACAAAGCAAACCTGGCAACTACTCTCGAAAATAACTATGGTTAACAGATGAAGAAATAGCTTGTATGTTTTGCCGCCTCAAAACAATGTACTTTCATTTAATCACATCGGGAATTTTTTTATGTCTGCCATCAGCCTAACTGATGTTAAATTTCAGGATAGAAACGTTTTTTTTTATCTTCATGATCTCACATTTCCAACTGATACGAAGTGGTACCATTATATTGAATCAATTGCTGCCAGGGAGTTGATTCAGAAGGTCGTGCAAGAATTCTTTCTCAGCAGAATTCCTCTTACACATTTACCATTCGTACCTGCATTGAATATTGCTTCTGTACCTAGTCTGCAGATTTCACTATAGATCTCGATATTCTAGAAAAAAAGAATTTTAAAAAAATGGTCTGTTATCGATCCTGTTCTGGCATTTTGACTTCACTCACTTTCTCAGCGACGTGACGTAATTTCACTCTGTCTTTTTTTTAAAAAAAAAAAGAAAAACATTTTCACGGCCACTGAGCTTTCTTACTTCGTGCCTCGCCGGCAGGAATTTAGCGGGCGACTAGATTGGCAACTAGGTTTATTGTTGAACTAAAGAAATACACCCTTCATTTATATTCTAACAGTTTCTTTTCTTTTTAATTACGCGAATGACAATCTTATCAAAATAAAGATCTTGAGCAACTTCCCTTGTCGATCCTTAATAGCTCTGAGGTTTCATAAATTTAAACCTATAATTATGCCTTGACTTAGCGAGGATGAGATTAAAGTGAATGCCTTTCGTTTCTTTTTTGTTTGTTTTTTTGGCAAGTGTCCTTACATTAAAGTAACATTTTGAAGTGTTTAATTTTGTTTGTGGACGAATAAAGTCATAGCTTACAATTGCTGGCGATTAAAATGTCAAATGGGAAAGTTAATAGAATTTATGCTTGGAAATTAAACTTTTCAGCATGGTTTCTATTTCAAAGTCAGCTTTTCTACACTGCAGTGATTCCTGGCATTAGTAAAATATCATGGGGGCCAAACAATTTTTGGAAGATACAATATGAGAAATCAAACTTGACATTTGGCTTGTATGAGATTTTTATTCGGGTTTCCCACAATAAATTTGATTTTTTTACTTCGAATTTAACAGTTTAATTTCAATAACAGTAAGCATAGTTTTACTATTACAGGGACCGTTAAAATGTCTTTGTAACAGTAAAAAACCATTTTCGAGTATTTGATTGGTCGATGAAACTGTTTCTTATTTAAGATAAAGGGTAATTTATTGTAATGGGATTGAGATTGAATTTGAATAAAAAATGATAGTTTCGAATATTAACTTCCAAACCAGTTAAGTGTTTCTAACAACATCGATAACTAAAACACTGTATAAAAAATAAATTTTATGCATTCGCCATTTAGCTTAATTAAGCTAAAAAAAACGAAATTTAGATTATTTTTGTTATAATTTAGTGGCTGATTAGTTTCTCAATATTGGTGATGAAGGTGCAAGTCAACCGTCGCACAGGTCGTGTGAGTCCTTAATAATATAGCGAATATTCAATCAGATGCAATCATTATCAAGAATAAAATTAGATGAAATTCAGTTGAATAACCCTGTGATGGTATATTTGAAATAAATTTAGATTTATGTGTTATCATTTGACTTCGATGATAGTTTTCGTTTTGCTTGTTGAAATACTGAAGTTAGTTCACCATAATGTGGCAAAGATTCAGATAAATTAAATGCGCTTTAGATATGTTAATTTATAATCCTAAATAATTTATTCGTTTTTGTATTACATCGATTAAAACATCGTTTATTTTTATGCAGGACATACATATACACAAAAACACGCGTACACACAACAGTATACATACACACACGCATATATATAATGTGGAGATTATGGGGGAAAATATTAGCGGAAAATTTAAGCACAATTCTTGCAATAGTGAAATTCAAAAATTGTTTCACAAATGCAAAGAAACAGACACTGATTATAATTCAAAATACTCAAAGAAAATGTTTAAAACAGCAGCTCATAAACGTATAGCGTTTTCAAAGTCACGCGTTTAGACAAATTTCGATAAGAAGAAATGAATTGATTTTAAAAACATATATTTTACAATATTGTTCCCCCTCTACAAGGCCAAAAGACAAAATGTCGGCAGTTACATATTAAGAGGCATAATTTATGTTAGGAAGATAAGGTTGATCCTAGACATGTAAAGATTCTAGTGATCAGGTCGATTGCGCAAAGTATCTTTTCCGTGAAAGAAGCTACATGAGTGGAAATTACATCTCAATGTAATATGAATGGAATGAGTGTATGTAGCTACAATGTGCGTAGTATAGTGTCTGCTTTCCATGGAAAAGTCAATAGAATAACTCTAAAACGAAATTACCCTCAGTTACACACCATAGAGAACACTCGCTGTCTCCCATCAGGATGGCTGATGCCCAACACCACGAGATCGCCTCTCTACGCTTGCTTCGTCTCACGCTGACATCTGACCTGAAATGGATCAACTGCATTGAATCTATAGCTTCATCTAACACAAGGAAATTTTGTTCTGTGTCGCACCAGAAGCTTTTTTCTTGCCTGAGTCCATCCTTCAAATCTACAAATCAAGCATTCGTCCTAACCTGGAATACTGCTTCCATATATGGTCAGGTGTTCCCGCTGTTCATCTCAAGGTCCTAGACAAAATCTAGAAACGTATATGCAACGTCGTTGTTCCTGATCAGTCGCTATCTCACAGACGGTCTGTGGCTTCCCTTTGTCATTTCTATAAGTACTTTCATGACAACGAGCTACTTTCACTGGTTCACAAACTGCATGCATTTAAGTCTGCTACTAGGTTGGCATCTCGGTCCCATCCTCTCTCTGTAAACGACTAAATATAGCCATCTTTTCTACTCAAACATCTTATTTCGCACCTCCTGTCAGTGGATCTCCGTTCCTATGACTTGCTTCCATGATAGCTATAAACTTCAAATATCCAAATGCAACGTCAATCGACATGTACCGATGCCTTGACGTTGATCCATGTCCTTCTCTTTATCCTTTTCCCAAACACTCCTCTTTACTTTAACACTCGCTCACTGTAAGCCCTTGCGTGATAGTGGCAATCCTAACTTCCATGGGGCGATTTTCTTTAAAAAATAGCGATACGCTAGCGACGTTCCGTTTGAGTTAAATTGGCTGTAGGGTAGAAAACAATACGTCACCCACAAGAATGCAGAGAGACTTTTTGACTCTATCGAGGGTGAAAAGTGAAGACTTGACGGCGCCTGTCAAGATACGACAGCATTACCTTATTTTCGGCCTGATCTGACTCTTGCAAAGGCAGTCGATGGCAGGAGGATTGGGGTACTTGCTGGAGTGATCATTATTCCCGTATCTTTAGCGATAAATGGTATGTGCGTATTCCACTTGAGGTTTGGGTTCCATAGACGATAAAGACACCGGTCTTCCCTGAGATAACATTCGCTGATGATGAAACATCAGTAGTTTGGTCTTCGAGCCATTCAATGCAACCAGGCAGTTTTTCCCCCTACTGAGATGTTAGAACCCAGTCAGAGGAGAAATCAGCTATCAAAGTGATCAACTAGAGTGCTAGAGGTGTATGAAGATATACCGTTGTATCAACAGCATAAATATTCACAAATGACAGGAGTTTTCACTTAGGCCGATCATTTGGAAAGAGAGTCAAACCGAGAAGCGAACATTGGGCAAAACCTTATTTGATCGCATGTGCCTCGAGAACTAGTCTTTAATAACTACCTTCAGGAACGTTAGGAACGACTTTATGATTTATAATACACTTCGAGTTGATTCCATATCTATATTTATGTACCACATTTTTTTAAATGCCTTTGAAATATCTAATGCCGTCGTTCTTGAAAAATATTGTCGTCTAATCCATCACTGACTATGTGAGTAATAGCAGTTAGCGTGTCAGCAGTGGACTGACACTTTCACAGATTTGGAAAGTATTTTTATTTCAAGTTGTTTTTTTTAATTTTTTTTAAATTTTTTGCTATGTACGAGATTAGCATTTTTATGGACAACAACTGGGGTTTATCTTGACAAGTAGCCTTCTTAGGGTCAAGAGATTTGGTAAGTCTTGCTGTAATAAAAACTATTACAGAGAGTGGTATTAATGTAAGGTTGTGTTAGTGGCAATGTTCTTAGCGAAAAGCTTCGCTTTATATCACGTAGATGTGATAACCACTGGATCATTTATAATATTAAGGCACTGAGGATTTACCTCTTTTCAAAATTTATTGGATATCTTTCAGAAATCAGTGCATCCAATCTGTTTGCTTTCAAGCCAAGTCTGGACAGCACGGATAGTGTCTTTACTACACCGATCACTGTGCTACAGTCAGATTTGGTTGTAGTATATTCAGGAGTAAACCAATTCTGACTGTTTGGTATCTGCAGCAATTTCTATGGGTATAAAATATTCCATGATCCATTCCAAGTCGAATGCGGCAGTTTTGTGTGAAGAAACCGCCGTGTAAGATCTGAAACTGTACTAGTCGACTTTCTTTTAATGAAGAATCGTCCTGTGTTATCAGGGTTTACCTTTGATTGCCTTTTGGTTGACATTAAGATGGATGATCTGAAGTGACGTGCGTGAAGAGTAAAACTTCAGGGAAGTATTTTTCAGGTCAGGATGTTAACATCACATCACGTTGGTTTATCTGATATTTTGTTGTATGAGGAACGCGGAAGAGCTCTTCAATGATCTGCTTCAGTTCACAGGCGACTGATAAATCTCGGCAGTACTTCCTTTTCATAAATTTTGTTCGTAGAGACGAATCCCTCTTTCTATCAGATATTGTGGTCACCACAAATATGGAAGCTAGCAGAGAGATATTCAATGAGGATATTATCTATCATACCAGATATTCCCTCGAACATTACAGTTCTATTCATCCTGGTGTGGATACAGAGTCAAATAAAAGGGGTACTGTGAAAAAGTACCAGCTGGAATCATATATCAGGGTATTTGTTTATTGGGTATCTGCCACATGGAAACCCGTTCTTAATATAGGTGCCGAATCTGTTCCCGTGGCAATTATTTTTGTTCATGATTAGCGATTGTAAGATCCTACTTTCGGATAGAGACTTCAATACAAGATTCAGACAAAAGTAGGTACCCAGATATGACATCAAGAAGATGGAGTTCCATCTCTGGAAATTTGGAACAAAGACCCCTCACATTGTTGAAGCAAAAGGTTAACCAATGTCTAGATTTGTCTTTGGAAAATTGTGCCGAAAGGTTTTGTCAAACAACCAACAAAAGTGCTGGAAAACATTAGTAGTGATATCGAGTGACGCTAATCCAGAAACAAATTGTTTCAAATATCGAGTCAGACTAATACAGTATCAGCACTGGTCAGAATAGTTTGAGATATCGAGTCAGGCTAAACCCGCAACAGCACTGGTAAGAATTATTTGAGATATCAAATCAGGTTAATCCGGTAGCAGCGCTGGTAAGTATAGTTTCAGTTATCAAGTCAGTCTAATGCGGCAAAAGTGCTGGTAAGAATAGTTTGAGATATCAAGTAAGACTAATCCAGTAACAGCATTGGTAAGAATTGTTTGAGATTTCGAGTCAGGCAAATCCGGCAACAGTGATGGTACGAATTGTTTGGGATATCCAATCAGGCTAATCCAGCAATATCCATGGTAAGAATTGTTTAGGGATATCAAGTTAGGCTAATCCGTTAACAGCGTTGGTATGAATTGTTTAGATATCAAGTCAGGCCATTGCGGTAAGAGTGCTGGTAAGAATTGTTTGAGATATCGAGTCATGCTAATCCGGAAAAAGCGCTGCTAAATATAGTTTGTGATATCAAGTCAGGCTAATCTGGCAAAAGTGCTGGTAAGAATAGTTTGAGATATCAAGTCAGGATAAACCAACAAAAGTGCTGGTAAGATTAGTTTGAGATATCAAGTCAGGTTAATCCTGCAACAGCGCTGGTAAGTTTAGATTCAGATATCAATTCCGGCTAATCTGCTAAAATTTTTGGTAAGAATTGTTTGAGATATCGAGGCAGGCTAATCCGGTAACAACGCTGGTAAGAATATTTTGAGATATCCAATCAGGCTAATCCGACAACAGCGCTGGGAAGAATTGTCTGAGATATCGCGTCAGGATAATCTGGTAACAGCGTTGCTCAGAATTGTTTGAGATATCGTGTCAGGCTAATCCTGCAAAATCGCTGGTAAGCATTGTTTGAGATATCGACTCAGGCTAATCCGGCAACTGCGCTGGTAAGCATTGTTTAAGATATCGAGTCAGGCTAATATGGCAACAACGCTGCTCAGAATAGTTTGAGATATCCAGTCATTTTAATCTGGATACAGCGCTTTAAATATAGTTTGAGATATTGAGACAGGCTACTCCGGCTGCTCAGAATAGTTTGAGATATCGTGTCAGGATAATCCGCCAATATCACTGGTAAAATTGTTCGAGATATCGAGTCAGGCTACTTCGGTAACAGCGTTGCTCAGAATTGTTTGAGATATCGTGTCAGGATAATCCGGCAACAGCACTGGTAAGAATTGTTTCAGATATCAAATCAGGCTAATCTGCCAAAAGTGATGGTAAGAATTGGTTGAGATACCAAGGAATGCTAATCCGGTAACAGCGCTGGTAAGAATTGTTTGAGATATCGAGTCAGGCTAATCTGGTAAAAGAGCTGGTAAGTATAGTTTGATATATCGAGTCATGCTAATCGGGCAACAGCGCTGGTAAGAATTGTTTGAGATAATTAGTCAGTCTAATCTGTCAAAAGCGCTGGTAAGTATAGTTTGAGATATCGTGTCAGGCTAATCCGGTAACAGCGCTGCTCGGAATTGATTGAGATATCGTGTCTGGCTAATCCGGTAACAGAGCTGGTAAGAATTGTTTGAGATATCGATTTATGCTAATCTAGCAACAGCGCTTGTCAATATAGTTTGAGATATAAAGTCTCGCTAATCCGGTAACAGCGCTGGTAAGTATAGTTTCAGATATTAAGTCAGGCTAATCTGCCAAAAGTGCTGGTAAAATTGTTTGAGATATCGAGGCAGGCTAATCCCGTAACAGCGCTGCTCAGAACTTTTTGAGATAGCGTGTCAGGCTAATCCGGTAACAGCGCTGGTAAGAATTGTTTGGGATATCGAGTCATGCTCATCCGGAAACAGC
This sequence comes from Acanthosepion pharaonis, assembly GCA_903632075.3. NCBI lineage: Eukaryota > Metazoa > Mollusca > Cephalopoda > Sepiida > Sepiidae > Acanthosepion > Acanthosepion pharaonis. The sequence goes on from CAHIKZ030000946.1 coordinate 1,292,606, forward strand.
ACTGGCAAATATAGTTTGAGATATGGAGTCAGGCTAATCCGGTAACAGCGATGGTTAGAATTGTTTGAGATATCGAGTTATGCTAAGTCGAAAATTGCACTGGAAAATATTGGTTGAGATATCAGTTAAGACTATGCTGTCAAAAGCGCTGGCATTTATCGTTTGAGATATTGAAAGAGGTTAAGACCATCAATATTTCTGCTATGTATTTGTGAGTAACCGAGGCAGGCTAAACTGGCAAGTGTTCAAGATGATATTGGATGAGATATCGAGTCAAGCTTAAATACAGAGCTGGCAATTATTGTTTGCGATATCAAGGTAGACTAAACTGAATACAATCCCGGGTAATATTATTTGGAATATCGAAACAGGGTAAAGCGCTGTGTGCGCTGGTTAATATTGGTTGAAATTTTGAGGCAATCTATACTGGCTACAACACTCTCAAGTACATGTGAGGAACTGTGGAAGAATAAACCAGTAGGTATTATATGAGCTTTCAAGTCGGATTTACCCAGCAACAGGGCGTGCAAGGATTTTTTTTGCGATACTGAAGCATCATAAAGCGGCAACACCGGTGGCAATATTGTTTGTGATATCGAAGTTAAACAATCTCCACATTGGCAATGTTAGCTGCAGATATTTTTGAGATATCTAGGAAGATCGAACAGGCAACATCGCTTGCAACTATAGGTTAAAATATCGAACATAAACCGACAACAGCACAAGCAAACATTAGTTGAGATATGAAGACATGCTACAACGGCAACAGCACTGGTAATGTTTGGTTGAGGCATAGGGGTAGTCTTTGACGCCAACAGCACTGGCAAATATTGATTGAGATATCTTGATAGGCTAAAGCGACAAAAGCTTCGGAAAATGTGCCAAAAGATACTCAGTTCTTTTATTAAGTTCCTTAATAATCGACTTGAGAATTGTGAGAGCACTGCATCAAATTCAAATGTTTCCACATGGAACGTTACCAATTTCTACAATGGAGAATTGTTTGTTGCTGAAAGTACTCCCGACATACAAGGTCTCTGTGAATCTCACCGAAACATTTCTGTATTTACCGCTGAATTCTCCGTCTCTGGCTACCTTTCTCTCTTTTCCACGTAATTATCAACTTGCTCGGTGTGAAATGATTTGAAATTCATATATATATATATATATATATATATATATATATATATATATATATATATATATATATATTGAGAGATTAAGATTTGAAAAAAACAGCTATTATTTATATGTATTTATATGTCATATTTATTATGTATTTTTACAGAGAAATATGACAATTAACTTTTTTTTACTTACGTTTGAATTTTTCTGAAAAAATTGTTTAAATTTTACCCCTTTTGCTTTTTACTTTTTATTCCTACTTTTTTATGCTTTAAACAAATGAAATATCAAGCGGCGTAACTGGTTTTATGTGCCGCTTATGGTAAGGAAAATATGAGAGAATCAATTTTGAGGGACATGCATCTGATGTATGCAAAGACCTGAGTATTGGTTAAAACTCCATGGTAAAAAATGTTTCGTTATTAATACGCTTATGTCCAGTGATTTGTTTTAGTCACATTAGTAGAATAAGAAGATATTAAATTTTTCTTCCACAATCCGCTATGTGTTGGCAAAGGGGTATTTTTCCGGTGTGGGGATCCCTAAATTATTGGCGATGAATTGTCTCCCTTTGTCAGAGTTTCTGGCCAGTTTAGCCATTATAATGTTCGTGGCAACGTTTGCATGTTATTATGCTATATGAAATTCTCTGAATTTCACCTGAAATCATATTTAATTTTGAATTTGGATCCTTCTTCGAGTTGAACTCTGTGACCTTCTAATAAATAGTTGCATACTCCGCCAAGTTGTCCGAGTACCTATTTTCACTTTAGGCTTTTTAATTGTAGTCTGCAGTTTTGCAATTGTCAGTAATTTTATAGTGATTTGGGTTCTCGTTTACTTTTTATTAGTGGCTATTTTGTAATAGGTTTTTCATTTTTCTTTAATTAGATTGGTAGATTCAGTTGTATTTGCGTGTAAATTTCTGAGATCCTTGTTTTGAAAGTTGAGGTATAGGCATGACATTTGTTTGTTATTGTTTCCTGGTGTGTTTGGATATTATTTTTTTTTTTACTTTTTCAGTGCTATTGTTGATTAAACTTTGAAGGTATTTTCTATTGGTAAGTATTTTTTCATCTCTTTTATTCTGTGGTCTGTTGTCTTTTAGCATATCGTGCAGATTAGCTTGGCTAGATTGAGTGGAATTTTGATACAATTATGTTTCGGCTGATAAGGTGTAATAAAAAAGATATTGTCGAGAGTCAGTAGGTGTAAAATATATGTCGGTTTCTAGTTTTGTGTTACATTTTGTTATTAATATGTCTAAAATGGAAAGATTTTTGTAGCTGTTCTTCATAGTAAATTAGACTCTTCGATTTATATTATTAGTGCATGCTTGGAATGTTCCTAATTTATGAAGATTTTCATATTGAAGCAGACATCTAGGTAACTTTTCCAGTTCTATTTGTAGTAGTAGCTGAAGTCAGTCCCAGAAATTTCCGAGGTTCTTTCATAGATTTTTAGTTTATGGTATCCCATAACTAGGTTGGCATATGTTGGTGCAACCTTTGTCCCCATGGTTGCTCCAGATTTTTGTAGTTGGGTGTTTTATTGAACGAGAAATAATTTTTTTGTAAGATGAATTCAATGCTTGCTGTGATGAAATTTCCGCTGATACGTTTTGAATGCTCATTTTTAATCAATATTTAATGGAATTTATATCGTAGTTATGACAGATTTTGCAATATATGTTCACAACATCCGCTGAGACTATGTAAGTATTATGTTTTAGCAGGTTTGATAGTTGTTGTTGATTCCGAGTTGAAATCCGGTACCAATAAATAACAAACGCCAGGAATGAATATAGGAAAATAATTTATTAACGTAATAATACAAACTGAAAAAGCAGGTTAGTAGATCAAGGAATACGGGTTAGTAGCAAAATATATAGACAGTCTTTGGTATTGAAATATCGCTGTATGAATTCGTACTGAGTCTACGTGCTCGCTCACTGAGACTCCAATGCTGTTACCACACCCTCACTCTTCCGGTTACCTTCAACCTTTTACTCTGTCATTCTGGACTCGACGGTCTTCTTCTCTCGGGTCTTCACGTAGCTGTAGAATATGTATATACTGGGTGAGTAAATTTGTGTAAAATGGGGAAGAACCCCTCAACAGATAGATAGTTTAGAAAATCTAGATCATGATGCTCAGAACGTGTTTGATGAGAGGTTTCACTGGGGTATGTAGGAAAATTCTTGGGCGGTGTCTCCCTCAAATTTGACCTGCTATTCTAGGTCTTAGTTTTTGGTCTGTTGGTCCGGCTATATTTACTGTTGTGACCATGTAAATGGTTAAAGAAATAACAAAACAAGTGTTATAGATATATCATATATTAAACAGTAAGTACAACAGAAGTGTATGACGCGACCAGTGAGTGGGTGTCGGATGATCCAGCGTTCAAAATATTCGACTGTTAATATTTAACACCTCCCCATGATGGAGGTATGTAGCACAAGCCGAGATAACCGTGGATTCTCCGAGCCCGTAGGCTCGGCCAAAAATATCCCCGTAGGACCCGCATAAGCGGGTTCGGGTCTGTCTACCTCCCCGGACGAAACTCTGCCCTTCGGCACAGCCTCGTCCGGGTTCCTCTCTGCCCAAAGGCAGTGAGTTCGACAGCAGCTGAGAAAATTCACAACCTCTGTAGAACAATATATTCGACTGTTCCCCTAAGGCCTTCTCTCCTACTAATCTTAGCGTAGGCGGAATAGGCCAACATAGACTTTTAGAGGGATGATACCACAACATTTACCCAATCGGCTTTTGTTATATTGCATGTTTTCTTGATGAGATTTTTTGTACTTCATGTTTATCGACATCATATTAATAGACAACAATGATGAATTAGATTTTAAGTTTACCGAAAACCCCCAAACAAACAATCTAGTTAAGTTATCTTCTCACCATCAATACTAATATCTGAACCAATCATAGCATTTTACGTCAAAGTGCTTACGATATGTAACCCTGTTTATCTAAATGAAGAATAATAATATATGGAGAATACTTTCATACTTCTCCACACCACTTCATCCTCAACGATAAAAAAACGAACTCACAAATCTATAGAGCAAAAAATAATATAATCATGCTTTCCAACACACTTTCTATTAAAGTCGAATTCGTTATCACTAACTCTGCTATAGTTACCACAACATCCAAGACAATTGGGGACATAATCAAATAAGAAAAGAAACTAAACACCATTTCAAATACCGGAATTTATGAGATAAAATGTCTTCAGTGAAAAACAATATTTACGCGGTGGAGATACCACGTGATCTAAATACCAGTATCTTTGAACACAAGAGAAACTTGCTTTTAGGCAGACATTCTAATTCTCTCGTTTTATATCTAAATGGCGTGGGACATAACGTTGATATCACTCATGTAAGCCTAATTAAAAGTCATTTCATACGTGAAATCTGTCTCTTTGTCCTTTTTTCTCATTTCTGTTCTCGATCTCCGTCGAAGCTTTATTAAAGGTGAAACATATTGGATGAGACCCGTTTCCACTTGTTTTTTAATTTTATTTTGACATATATATATATATATATATATATATATATATATATATATATATATATATATATATATATATATATAGTAGGAGCTATACGATTGGTGTAAACGGAATAAATTCCAATGACCAACAAATACTATTCTTAATAATTTGATCAATACAGAGTAGAGGATATATAATTATTTATTCGAAAATTATATCATAAATATGTTAGAAAATCAATACTAACTCAAAAAATAGTCATTTTGTTTCAACTTGATTACTTCAAAATTGTGTCTTATTCAAGTGATGCTGTTGAATGCAGAATAAAGATATAAATGCTAGAATTTTTTTTAACAGGATACTAAATGTTTTCTTTTCCTTGTATTTAGTGGGTTATTGTTATTGTAATAAACACTTTTCTTCTATATTTAAAGTTTTTCGCCTTAAAATATTAAAAATAAGACAGCTTACCATTGTCAATATATATATATATATATATATATATATATATATATATATATATATATATATATATATTATTCGTCTTTTCAAAATGTTTGCACAAAAAACTATAATATCATGTGGCTGTCGGTTTATCTTTTAATCATTCGAATATATATATATATATATATATATATATATATATATATATATATATATATATATATATATATATATAGACTTTTCTGTGTTATTATTTTTAAAAAATGAGGGCTCATAACAATTTAAAAATATGATTCCAAATTATAAAGGTCTCATGTTTCAAAACTGTCAATATAATCCTTTTAAATTAAATTGAGTTGAAATAAAAAACTGTTCCATCTTCCAACAAAATTTCGGCTCTTGTTTTGAAACATGAGACCTCTATGATTTGGAATTATTTTAATAAATAAATATATATATATATATATATATATATATATATATATATATATATATATTAAAAGTATACGAGGATTATTCAACAAAATTTTCGGAAGAACGTTAGAAAAATCCAGTGGCGTAGTGCTTACTATATGGCAAGAAAGATTGGCCCCGAATATATATATAAATACACCGAGGGTTCAGATCTTAGAAGTGAACAGTTTTAACTGCACATAGTTTGTTTATAAAACAAGAGACTAGATTTTCAATTTTCCTGCATATATTTAATTCCCCAAATATATTGGAGACGTGATTGATTTATCCCTGTACCAAAGTCATTTTCTGACTATATATTTGAGATGACACTATTATTTAGACTATTGTCCTCATATTTGTCGTCATGTTTATCACAACGTTTCCACCGTTGTACGCTCCTGCTTTCTTCAGTTGTTTGGCATGTCGAACTGGAAACTTTATTTCGCTCACTGGGGTAGACTGTTTTGGTTCCACGTGGCATGTCTAATGGTTGTCAGCTATCTCCTGTTAATTCCCATCACAAAGTTCTCCACCACTTTAACCAGTTATTGAACTCACACACTTTGGGGCCTGTCACTGGATCTAACTAACGCCTTTATCCACTTAGCCATGTGTCCTTGACAACATCTGTGTATGAATCATTGAAAAATTCGTAAACTTAAGGATTCAACACATATGCTAGGCCAAATAAAATCTCCTTATACGACCAAGTATAGAAATGAATATAATATGGGGACCAGTAATAAGGAGTGCCAGAGAAAAGCGATAATAACAAAAATTGAATTATGATTTCTGGTAAAAACATGCAATGACAACAGCAAAAATTTCCATATGAGCACTGGAAAAAATTCTTTGCAGTAGACATTAGGTTTATAATACTCAGAAAATAATGCGCAGATATCCTCAAGAACACATGGCACACTGGATAAAGGCGTTAGTTAGATCCAGTGACAGGACCCAAAGTGTGTGAGTTCAATACCTGGTTAAGGCAGTGGAGAACTTTGACAGGGGAATTAACAGGAGATAACCGAGATCCATGAGACATGGCACGTGGAACTAAAACAGTTCGGCATTCCAACCACCTGAGGCTGGAGCGTACAACGGCCAAATAGTCTGAATAATGTAAATAAAGTAATTTTCTTTTAATTAAAAATATCTATCTATATATATGTGTGTGTGTGTACACGAGCGTATGTGTCTATGTATAGAAAGACACTGTCCGACAGACCGAGAGAGAGTCATGTGTTTGTTCTTGTGTGTATATATACAGAACTGCTTATGTGTATATATGAATACATCGACACGCAAGTTTCATATACGTTAGTAATATAATGGCATATACTCAAAATAAATATTTAATATATACATATATATAGAGAGACATCATTTACTTATATGTGTGTTTTTTTTTTTTTAGTATAAAGAAAATTGCCATCGGGAGTTTGAATGAAAAACTTACTAAATAAGAAACATTTTTTTCTGACAATTTTAACATGAAGAAAATCGACAGACTATAATGAGGAAGATGTAAAAAAATATACGATGGACAATACAATGTGACTTAATATTTTTTCAGCAAACATAAAACTAGTACGTCCTCTTTTGTTAGCCTCGGACAAAATGATTTTGATTGGGCGGTTGTACTTCAATGTCAGCCTTTTCCCAATATGGTTATCGTCTCCAAAATTACAAATTGTTCCACTCTCTAAAATCACCTGTTTTTACATTCTTGCTGTTTTCCCTCCTTTTATTTAAAGCTGCGAGGAAATTGGTCTCTCTAAAATTGCAGTAGACATTTTCACCGACGCTTTTGTCGAACGTTTAAGCCAACAACTTTATTTATCTTAAACCTAATCCAGAAAATGTCGGCCCTTTTCAGATAACCGGAGTTGATAGCAATCAAATTGTCTTCATTCAATCGTCTCTTTTATTCGATTTAGTACCTCTTATTCTTGTAGGTGATCATTTCATTATTGACGTGTGCGTATGGGGAATGACAATTTATCTTTATGCAAGAAGGAAATTTAATTTTATTATATTTGCATGTTCTCTTACATAGAAAAATAGAAAAGGTATCGCGGACAGATTTATAAAGCCTCTTTTAGAATACAACAAATCAACTTCAAATAATCACACTGCGAATATCTCAAGCCTGTAAAACGTGATTCTTTACTGGTTGTGTGCCATATATAAGAGCACTGTTGAAAAGCAGACATCTCTATTTGAAAAACGATCTAGTTTTATGACATGTAGAGGTATTACCAATGGACTTTTATAAACTATATGCAGAAGCAGGACACGTAGGAATGTTATTACACAAGGAGTGAGAAGAATGTGTGAAACCAAATGATAAACAAAAGGTAAACTAAACTGCCGATATACTGATAAGGTGGTTAAACCCTGATGTGAAATACAGGGTGTTTTAGAACAAATTGAAATGGCACAGTGGATAAAAGTGTTGTCTAGATCCAGCAACAGGACCGAAAGAGATGTGAGTTCAATACCTGGTTAAGGCAGTAGAGAACTTGGAGATATTAACATGAGATAACTTACATCCAATAGACATAGCACGTGGAACTAGAACATTCTACAAAAGCGAGCGAAATAAAGTGTTCTCTTCGTCATTCCAACCGTCTGAAGAAAGCCGGAGCGTACAACGTCCGAAACGTTATGATAAACATGACAACAAAGATGAGGACAATAGTCCGAGTCATGTAAATAGTGTACATAATAGCTCATCTTAGAAATATAGACAGAAATTGAAATCATTTAATATGTTGACTAATTATCGGCATTTATAGAAACAACTTTTAATTTCCTGTTTTTTTTTCTTTTTAATTATAGAGATATCCTTTATTGGAAAAGAAAAGACGTTTTCATCATTTTAACCAAGCTGTGAATTTGTGAGATCATTCGCTAAACATACTCAAGTTTACTTTACAGATTTGGACATGCCACGAAAAGTTCAAAGTGGAATGCTATCTATGAAGTGAAACGATCTGGACGCCCACCAGTGTCTGAAGTGATGTTCCTGCTGACACGAAGCCAAAGGAGGTCCATAGAAAGAGCAAGTCTAGACACCAAGCTACATCCAACACATCCAACGGCCAGCAGCTGGACTACCGACATGACTTACGCTGTGTCACAGGCGGTGCGTGTATTGAAAATATTAACACGTTTTGAAATCGTTCATGAAATCCACATACCTTTGAAATTCCCATTTGTTTAAATCTTATTTTCTTCAACAATAAGCCTGCTTAGATCAATTTTCCTAGGCTATATATGTACTTAGAAATTTACATCTCAAATGATAACATGTTTTTAGAACACCCATCATCTGATTTACGAGACAATAGTTTGTGGGTTATAGCGTTGGCTTATGAATTTGCTAACATTGGTTCAATCCCTGCCTCGAGCAGTGGGAACTTGCACTCATTGGAAAAGGGTGAGAAATAAAACAGTACTAAATACAAATAAGAATTCAACGATATCCGTAGACACGAGCCGTGGAACTAGAACAGTCTACCCAGGTAGCTTACATAAAGGGTTCAATTCGGAATTTCCCTTCACGGTCCCCAGATAGATATACACCTAAGTAGGGGCAAAAGGACACAAAGGCCAAAATGTTGTACTAACAAAAAACAACGGTAAGTAATGTAAATGCCCACTTATTTTACTGAAATATACAAGTTATTATTCAATATTTATCGAGATTCGAAGATCGCGCGCTTTCATATACAATAACGATATTTAGTGTATTTTCCAAAATCTTCTTCAGGTTTATCTTTCATGGGCAACTTTGAAAATTACGAGGTTCTTGAAATCTTCTGTTATATTATCCAACTATACAATTAGAATTTCATATAAGGATTCTTGTTTAATTTGGCTAAAACTTATTTATAAGAAAATAAAGTTAGTGAGGTTGTATTGCTGCAATAATCCAATGACGGCGAACAAACATTTTTTTTAAATATGGATCATTTTTTTAAATATGAATCATATCATTGTTTTTTTGTGGGATTGACCAATGAAGCACTAATATGAAATAGTCCGCTATCTTCGGAACTAATTCATTCATTTTACTCTTTCATAATCAAGATTTAATTTTGGTAAACCCTCAGTAACAAGATATCCACCATTACTTAAATACAAAACAAAAGTCATATTGTTAATATCTAAGTGACTAAATTATTTTTAGTCGTACCAAATGTTATAAGTGCGATAAGAGAGAACATATTAAAAAAAGAAATTTGTTACCAAAAAAATGGAGGTTAAGAAAAATACCTTACCCTACAATGGTAATGTCAAAATTTAACATGATTAAGTAAAAAAAAACAGGAACAAAATAAGACAACACTCTTATCGGCGTACTCCAATCAGAATTAAGAAGAGGACAAACAAATATGTACACCGATTAAAATAAAAACCCAAGATAAAATTTTAGATGAAGAAAATATCGGACTTACAGGTCAATTGCATTTACAGCTATGAATTATAATGAGATGGCTGGTAGAGATTAATATAAATATATTGTAACATGTGACGGGGAATACGTAATTAGCGTTACCCAGCAGAGAGTCTAATGTATTCTTTATATACACACAGGGAAAATAAAATCCCAACCCTATCAATGATGATTCTCATCTTGATAGCGGTACTTGTATGATAGGGATGACAAGTTATTCTGAAATGATTTTCAAATCATTCTCAGACAAGTTCACATTCTATGTCTGTGTTTTAGGTTGTATAGAATGATAAGATAAGATTAAATTTTTGAAAGAGTTCCATCCAAACAGGAAAAAGAGATATGCTGATTTGTGGACAAGTACGACGAATTGCAGATATATATTGTTAGTCCTGATACATCGATTCTTATAGCAGTGCTCAAATGAGTCTTCATAGACAGTAGACAAGGCTCTGGACGAACACAAATTAATGATACACGCTAAGATCGTCGCACTGTGGATGCATAACACACGGCGTCTACAGACATCAAATTATGGGCTTTCAGTTATTCGGTACGGTTTTTGTTTGTGATTCTGTAGCACCGGGCTATATGGTTCGAAGATGTGTGGTTTTCGACACGGCACATAAACTTCACTTGATCAAATGCATTTTTAACAAATGAGCTTAGAAAGAGATTGTATACTTCAGAATGTTTAGATATTTCTGAACGGGTTGGGTTTCGTTCAGAACATCCATTTAAAATCTTCGATCTGACACGGCCATTTAAGAAGACTTGTTTTGTTTTTTGTTTTTTTTGTTTTTAAAATACTGATGCGTGTTGAAGTCCTCCCAGTATTTATTACTGTGAAATTATCGCTAACAATAGCGACGCCTAACAACACAAGCGGAAGGAAAAACTAAAAATAACTAAACTAATCCCTAACAATTAAATATAGATTTACAAACTATTCTGCCAACTGAGTTTTTACTGTAGTGTATTATATTTTACCAGAATTAAATATATGTAACAGCGTAAAGAAAAGATATGCAAAAAATAATATTGTATATCTAACTATTTGCAGTGTTAGCGATTTTATCTATTGCATACTATTCTATGTTTAATTTCATCATCTTTTATACTCATTTTATTTTATAACCGATCCATACACGGGGATATTTGAATTGTTTGGCATTTCTTCGATTCACAAAAACGATATATAAATATTTGAAATCTCGAAAAAAAAACGCAAATAAAATTCGGAGAGAACTCCTGAATACTTTATAGCACTCGAGGGTCAACAGACATTCATACTTTTCTTCAAATAGAAATTATAAACCAAATTTTATTGAGACTGCTGTAACCTACGTCTATACAATTTGTACAATCTTAACTGAACAGAATAAATGTATTGCTCGCTAGAGGCAGAATGAATGCCAAAATGGAAATAATTGTCTTTTCCTATTCGTCATGCAAAATATTCTGCAAATAGTACCATTAAAAATACTTAACATTGGTATCGATAATATAAAATTAAACTATGGCGTGATTTTATCTTCATAGATAATAAAATTCCTCATTGATTAAATTGTTAAAACAACTAACAAGAAAAAGCTATCGGAAGTTGAAACTGTCTGTAAAATAGCAAGCTCTTGCTTAGGTCATTCTGAGAAGATGTAGATTTGATGAAGGTTAACTCTACCGACTGGTCTTATGTGACTCACAAATTTTTCGAAGTTTACGGTGTAGATATAAACCTACCAAATGAGACGAAAATCTAGGACTTTATATATATATATATATATATATATATATATATATATATTAACAGAAATATCACCAGCATCCAGAAAAAAAATGGAATATGAAGCATTAAAAAGATCCAGAATCCTCAGCTAATAAAACTGGTTTGAGAAAATGAGATACTTATGATAAACACGGAAAAGGTTAGAAAATAGAATAATCTAATTACACAGGAGTAAAATAGTGAAAAAACTGAACAGTTTGACTATATTTTCGTTGGGATTTTTCCATCTTATTTTCCTGACAATTTTTTTATATAAATGGCACGAAATTGGACAATATTTTATCAGATAATCTAGAGTGTAGCTTCGTCGAATCGTTCTGTTACTTAACCTCCAAAACCTTAGAAACTTCTGTAATTTTGACTATTAAGAGTGTGCACCACATTCCTGACGATAATTTCCTTCCTCTTGGCGTGCCTCTGTGTAGGTAACAACATCCAGAATAACATACTCGTGACACAGATCGGGGCTAGAGATACGTTTCACTCAAACCCGTTGCGAGCGACAGCGGTTTAGTGCAACTAGCCATTATCAGCAAACGAATGAATTACATGTTATTCTTATAAATATTTTCAAGGCAGTTTAAAAGGTTTATATTTTAAAATCCATCT
>CAHIKZ030000946.1:1310000-1327500 GCA_903632075.3 Acanthosepion pharaonis
CGCACATTATCAAAAAAGGAAGAATACTTGCATCATTAGATCAAACCAGTCGTGATGTATCCTCTTGAAATATCCAAGCGTTTCATGTGAAGACACGTATATAGCAAATTTTATAACACACCATGTTGTCCAAGATATCTACAACCTCGTTTAATGAAGTACCTGAAAAGAGTTAAGAGTGTGGTTTAGGTTTTTGACATCTAATCTTTGAACTGGTGTAGCGCGGTTATTATGAACCAAAATAATGAAGCTACCCGTGAGTCGTATTTACATATAGTCAGACCAACACACATAGATAGAGAAAGAACGAGTCAATTTTACATCCTTCCTGGATGTGATGATAGTGGTTAGATTGGGGATATTTCTAGCTAGGAACCTGGAAGATAGTGTCGTTTTTTGGGCTTTTTTTTTCTCTTTTTTTGTTAAATAGAAATAAGCCCACACAAATACCAGCCGTGCTCCAAATGCGAATGCTCGGAATAAACTCCGCTACAATAATCAAAACAACTCAAAAATAAAATAAATATTAAACAGTCAAAATATGAAGAAAAACTAACAATAAGTAAACAAACCCCGACTGAAAATGACTAAAGAATTGGCTGATAGCACTTGGGACAATGCACTTTATGGAAATTCATTTGTACTCCCTTAAACTCAGCAAACAGAAAGACGTAAGAATGCTGGAAATATTAAATAAAACGTTAATTAAATTTTCCTTATCTCCATATATAGAAATATGGTGTTGACTTTCAGATATGGATTAGAGGATGGCGGCTCAGATTAAGAAATCGGCAAGCAGATTTCGAATTCCCGTCGAATCCATTACATTCGCTTACGTGCTAACTCCGGGAAATATATAAATCCTCGTCTTCTTGCCCCTCCCAGCTATGGGTAAATGGCAGGAAAGACCGGGTGCTATAGCCTTGGATAGAGACTGGTCTACGGCAGAAAGAAATGCGGGAAATATCTGCCTCATCAGTCATGTATTCGAAAGATAAATGATTGCCTATACGTATATAACGCACGGCATATCACTAAGTCACACACTATCCCTGATTAGAAGCACTTCAACCCATAAATATAATACACCTTAAAACTATATTTCACCATACATATATATATATATATATATGTGTGTGTGTGTGTGTGTGTGTGCGTGTGTGTGTGTGTGTGTGAATTCGTTTTATTTACGTTCGATTGAACATTAAAGTTCGTGTGAAAATGCCATCTGAAGAACCAAGTCTGCGATTTTATTTCGAAGCATGTCACATACATAAACACCTACACATGCTCACACCTATACGTACACCAAAGATAAAGGTGTTTCATAGAATTGTAAATCTTTACGACGATGGTCATTAATCTCGTCTCACAGCTTCATTCCAAGTGGAATAATTTCAGATCTCTCTGTGTGGTCCACGCGTCTGCATAAACTACATTTCTCAATAAGTGAGAGAGATGTATGCAAATGCGTTCGTAGTTTTGTTTTATTTCGTAAGTGCCACAGCATGAGTCGAAATATTTGTATTTCTCATCGAGTTTCCATTCCCGTAGACATGTGTGCACAAATTACATACTTACCTATATAAGTAAGCATTAGCATACGAATCAAAATTTGTTTACTTTCCATCTAATGTATATTCTTTTAACTGTTAGTTCGTTTTTAATGACATGATCCATATTCGCTGAATTACATCTCGCCTGCTTATAAACATCTTCTAAAGTGCTAAACTATAATTTACGACACTCATCACTGCATCTCGTCAAACAGCTTTTCTCGTGACTTAAGATATTCTGTCACTACATTAGCTAAACGTAATGTGTTACAATTAAATGAAGTGTCTGAGATGATAATTACATACATTAGACTAATATCGGATATTCAACTGAATATCTGACGTTCCGTAATTTAGGAAGAATTGATATAAGCTAGTTTATTTGCCCTACTGCTTAATATATGTTCACTTGCAACGTTGTATGAAGAAATATATTGTTTGAAATATAGATATGACTTATATTATTATATGAATGCCTTGATGGGTAATAATTAAAGTTATTCATAGAACGAAAATTCTTCTATATGTCACTTTAGGACATAGGCGATTATTGTTCTCTACAATTTCCGGTCCTTCGTATCTATTAATAAATTATATCCTTTCTGTTATCTCATAAACCTTGTTCTGCATTCCAGATAAGAAATGACAACTAACATCTGTCTCTTGATTCACTGATTGTAATCTCTAAGAAAGTCGTTGAGTGGATCGGCTGAAATAAATTACAAATATTTAATGAATAACACAATTAATGCATTCAAAATGCATACTGGTATACTATTCATATTATTCGGACTATTGTCTTCATATTTGTCGTCATATATATTATAACGTTTCGGCTGTTGTACGCTCCGGCCTTCTTCAGGTGGCTGGAATGTCAAACTGAACCCTTTATTTCGCTCGCTGGGGACACATGGCACAGTGGATAAAGGCGTTAGTTTGATCCAGTGTCAGTACTCAAAGAGTGTGAGTTCAATATCCGGTTAAGGCAGTGGAGAACTTGGAGAGGGGAATTAACTGACATCCATTAACATGGCACGCGGAACTAGAACAGTCTATCCCAGCGAGCGAAATAAAGGTTTCGGTTTGACATTCCAGCCACCTGAAGAAGGCCGGAGCGTACAATGGCCGAAACATTGTGATAAACATGGCGACAAAGATGAGGATAATAGTCCGAATAATGTAAATAGTGTACATAACACACATCTCAGAAATATAAACAGCATACCGGTATGCTTATCTCTTACATGAGTGAATGTCATGAAATCTTCTTCTTCTTCTATACACCATGTCCCTTCAGGACATTGACGATCACGTCTCGCCACATTTGCCTCTCCTTTGTAGCGCTTAATATTTTTCTCTCTTTCCTAAACCTTGTTCTGCCATTCATTTAATCAAGTTTCCTCGCTAGATCATGCATTGTTTTTCTTATGTCCCTCCTACCTTCAATCAGTCTTGTGAGTATCAGATTTTCAAGCCCTCTTTCCTCATTATCTGCCATTGAAATTTCAACTGTCGCTGCCTGATGTTAAGTATGTTTATTTTTGTTTCCATTTCCTCTAAAATGTCGTCGCGGCTCAGATGTTCGGTCCATGGTGTCCCCAGAATCCTTCTGTAGAACCACAATCCTATTACTTCTAATCTTTTCTTCATTATTTAACTGCTTTGTCTTCATAAAATTTTGCATCCTATTGTTTTTCACTCATTTGATTTGTTTTGAGCCATTTTGAAATATTTGTAGCTTTAACAAACTAAAACAAAACTGGGTCTGGTTCCTACAAACCAGACCCAGTTTTATATTCCATCAGAATTTACATTCACAAGATCCACATATTTTCACAGCAATCCAGCAGCAACTAACTTAATTTGGGGGTTTCTTGGAACAGCGTCTTTTCCAGTATGAAATTGTTTTTTTTTAATTTTTTTTTCTCCCCAAGCAAGTTGATACTGCCACTGAAACGCAAGTGGTAACGGGTCGTGAAAGAAAATAAGAAAACTTTAGTAAGGAGACAGGATTCCGGAAGGCAAAAGATGGCAAATGATGCTGCATTTAACCTTTTGAAAATCCTAGGTGACAGGAAATAAAAAAGCAGAAAAATACTTCCACGGACAAGAAGTGCGAGAAAAAAATTACAGTAGAAATTAGGGTTAAATTTTATTGTTTCAACCGCAAAACGATGAGGCATAGTATAACGGCTCAAAGATTGCCGTAAAGATAACACGGAGGAAATCTCCTTATAACAAATTGTTTGAAAATATTTATGCAAGAGGCAAAGAGAAGGTCTGTCATGGTGGCGGCAAATTGACTGAAGTTGAGACGACTGATAACATTACAAACGGTTCTTTGTATTTTAACAAATATCTCGAGGTATATAAAAGGAACAGCAGCCCAGGTGTGGTAATAACTTTTACTGTGAGAACGAACGGAAGATATAAACGTGTAAGATGAATTATGACGAAAGAAAATCTAGCAAGACAAAATGAAGCAACTTTTCTCGTAGAACACTTAGCAATTGTTTTATTATAATCATGGAGTTACAGAATTTCTATTTTTGGAAAGCTAAATCAGATCTACTCCCTAAACTGGATTATAAATTCTGATTTCGAAAGTATGGGAAATCTTCAGGATTCCTGCAGACATTCTTTGTGAATATCCCAAAATAATAATTGTTATTATCTAAACGTTGGTTCTGCCTAGGATTTAATTATCAATTAAAGAAAGAAGAAAAAAACGGCTTCTTCTCTATATTCCGTAGAGGCTAACAAAAAATCAAAATAGAAATATAATATTAAATGAATCATAACGAAAGCCTAGCTTCTGAACTGAG
The DNA here is from genome assembly GCA_903632075.3 of Acanthosepion pharaonis. Lineage (NCBI taxonomy): Eukaryota > Metazoa > Mollusca > Cephalopoda > Sepiida > Sepiidae > Acanthosepion > Acanthosepion pharaonis. The sequence goes on from CAHIKZ030000946.1 coordinate 1,314,382, forward strand.
GCTAGTATGGGAAATTATCTTTTGCTTCTAACCATTTTGCTTTCAGGTTCAATAGGGCCATGACTTCAGATGTATGTTTTTGGCATTTTCATAGGTCGGTGGTATCTAGATAATTGTCTGAACCTTCAAATATATCCAAAATCCAGTGACCGTTCATCTCTTAAGGTGCATCAAGATAATTACAATTACAAATTACTAAATTCACCACCCCGTTTGAATGAACAAAATGAGAGTAAAGTTTCAGATATCTACTAAACCTTTTGACTATTTGCTCTTATTGACTAATCAAATAACTTAATATTTCAAAATGAACACGTTCGCCATCATGTTACTCCTGCTTCAGCTGCATTTCATGCAACTTTGCTGTGTTACATTAGCTTTGTCGCGTAGGTTGCCACTACGACCATTTTATCAGGACAAGCGAGTGTGGTACAGACTTGTATATTTTCGGCATTTGTATACTTGTATGCACTTTTTAAACATAATTTCACAGGATATACATACTGTCCAAATATTGATAAACATTACTTAACTATACACATTTCCAATCCTTTCTATATCGTGCTCTTTTCTTTTCTTCTTCTTCTTCTTCTTCTTCTTCTTCTTCTTCTTCTTCTCATTATTATTATTATTATTATTATTATTATTCCCTTTGATATCTGTTGTACGAACATTTACTTCCGGGTCCCAACCAAAGACTGAAGATTAGAAATGGTTGACATTTTGTAAAAACGGAAAAAAACCCAGAAAAAACAAACAAAGATCACACACATATTACATAGTAAAGCTCTTCGTAATGTGTGAGCAGTTCTTGTGAGTACAATATCTTGTATTTCTGTAAGGTATAGGCCACTAAGAATAGTTTGCATGAGTCTATCCGCCACTTCCCAATCAAACTAAGGGCCCTAAATACATCTGGAATTTCTGATGTCCTTATGTGCCAGACTTTTGTATTTTGATAGTTGTTTTGAGGATCTTCAAGGATAAATTGAAATCTGCAGGAACTTCCATGTTAATAGGAAAGCACATTCTATTTCGTAGTCTTTGATCTGGATTTCTGGGCAATTATCTTTGATTGTTCTGTCTCTGTGCATTGTAAAGTCACATAGATTTGTTACAAGTCCTATATGTGTAACAGTTTTTTGTTTTTTTTGCTGTTTCCTCCCAGGAAATTTTACATATTGTCAGTCATGCCGTGTTTTATCCTCAGTGGGTGTTAACAGAGTACAACCTGATAAAATATGGCCAATTGTTTCTAGATATTTATCACAGAATACACATTTCGGCTTAGCACAAATTTTTCTGTATTTTTGTTTGGTACTTTCTAGCTAACAAGAATGTTTCCCTTGCAGCAAGAATAAAATCTCTGGTTTTAGATTTTAACCCTTCACCACGTAACCGTTGATTTTTTCGTATTTTGTCTACATCGGCTTGTTTGGTACGGACAGAGTATTGGCCATGAAGAGTTGTGTCTTGCGACCGTTTCTGCATTTGGTACATTGCATTTGCTTTCTTTGTTAAGTTCCCTGCCGCTGCAGTACTTTTATTTTGGTTTATTTACACTTCTTCACTAACATGGAATACTTTTGTTTGGCTTCTTTTATTACTGAATAAATTTTTGATTTCTTTCTTGTTCTTTGACACAGATCATCATCCAGGTTCTGTAGTTTTCAATTATTTCTTATTTTTTTCGGTAGTTTTGCAGGTAGTTTTGCAGATATCACTTGTTTCTTACTTCTGTGGTTTCCAGGTCTTTAAAGACCGACTTTTGCCGTTTTGTAGGACAGTTCTAGTTGAAGTAATGCTCTCCCTTCTTCGGGTCTGGTTGCGTACAGACGATCATCATAAGCCTTAGAATGATGCATGCGGTGAAAAGTGAGAAGCTTTCTCTTTTTAACTTCTATTCGCTTAAAGTCATGTATGACCTAGTTATGCATATTGAAACAGCATTATACCACAGGGACAGTCAAAGAGTTTATGGCTGATATTCTTTTCGGGAATTCAATTTGTTATTTACCACCAAAAGCAGACGTCAGTTGCATCATTTACTTACTTTCGCCTTCATTTGTTTATGTTGTATTTTATTTCCTTCGCTTACTGCTAGGTATTCATACGATTCTTCTTGCTCCAGTTTCCTAAGCTTTGTGGCAAACTCTAGGTCTATTCAATGTGTTTCTGTAATTCTCCATTTCATGAATGTTTCTTTTGCAAATGTACCTAATCCGAAATCCATAAAGATGACATCTCTGAAAGGTTTTATGTATTGAGGATACCCTTCAACTAATTGTCGTTATTGACAAAGAGTTCGAAACCATCTATATAGAATAGGTTATTAATCTCTTTCATTTTTTCCCTTTGTATCCATAGTCATGATTGTGTAGCTTGTACGAAAGAGAGATTAAAAACAGACAGTCAAAAGAGGCGATGTGTAGTCTCTTTGAATGTTTCTTCGTCGTATATTCAAACAATTGGCAGCGGTAGTGCATTTGCTTTGATTATAATATGGCTTTTCGCCTTTCTACGAAAGCCTTAAAGATCCAAGGGTGTGGCACACTAGCAGATGATTTCCAGTAATTTATAAAAGTTCTGCTGAGAATTCTACATATATCCGTGAATTTACAAGAATCAGTATTTTATCTTTGCACCGATATTATACTTTTCGCCATCCCTTCTGTTCCAGGACAAATATGTTACAATCTAGGAAATGGTAAGTACAGTTCATCAGGACAGACGTGTTCAATGTATAAGTGATGGACATATATGTTATTAGTCTATAATTTTGTGGGTAGTCTGTTTCACCCGTTTTTGCTAGGAGATATGTAATACCTACATTAATCCATTCAGGAATTTAATTAGGTTATTAATTAGGATTGAAAAGGCAAGAATTTTATGGATTGATGACATATGATAGCGCCAAAAGATAGGAACATTGAAATTTCTTGGTGATTTCAATTTTGGGGATTTAAAGTTTGAATAACATTATTCTCTGTTATATTTTTCCATTCTTATATAAGTTTGTTCTACATTCTTTTTAGTTCTCTTTTGATCGTGTCTGTATTGAAATTATGTTCATTTTGGTTGCTTCTAATATTTTCGCAAAATGTTTGCACGTCTTTAATAGATTGTGGCTTTTTGACTTCTATAACAGCGTTTCCAATTTCCCTCTAAAACTTCTTGATGTTTGTTTAGAATATCTTATTTTGTCGATAGAAACCACAACGCTTCTCATATCGTCTTTTTTTCTGTACCTTTAATTACATTTGCGGTTTAATATTTTTTTCATTCGTGGATTTTTATTTACTGGTTTAATTTGATATTTCTGATTGACATTGTTGCTTTTCTGTGTTGAAATATTTGACTTTCTCAAAATCCTAACAGGTATTGATGAGTTATTTAATTTTATCAATTTCTCGATATAATTTGTCCTGCCATGCAAGATATTTTTGTTTAATATTTTATTTGTTTTGATTTTTGTTTCTTTCGTTTGTCTTGTTATTAATGTATTCTTCTTCTTCGCATCATTATTATTATTATTATTATTATTATTATTATTATTATTATTATTATTATTATTATACTCTGTTGCTTTCTTTTAAGTACAATCCATTAATTACCCTTACTGAATCATCGAATGAAGGAAGGTTTTAAATATATATGCATTTTTTTCTATACAAATTCTGATATTAAGGAACACATAATGTGTATATATTTCCTTTATGCTGATAATACTCTCATCAGTAAAAGAGATGCCCCACATAATGTAATCATTTAATTCTCTTGTCAACGATGGCGTTAATGGCTTTGAAACACATTTGATTTTATCTCAGGTTTCAAATTAGTTTAGCTGTAAAACTAAATTTAAGGCGTCCTCATTTTTTCATGATTTTCCAATTCAAAATCCTTATGTTTATTTATTTTGTCATATATTGCAAATTCTTTTTATGTTCTCCTTTATTTGCTGAAATTTCATTTACTGCTTTAATATTATATTTTCGTCTGTCTTCTTTTCCATATTGAACACTTTGAAAGTTTTGAAACCCATCTAGTGTTTGTAACTCACATCTGATTTCCTCATTTTTTCTCTATAATTTTACCTTCCAAGTGGACCCTTTTTCTCTATTGTTTACTCTTGTATTTGTCTTGACAAAAAAACTTTCAGTGTCTGCAAATTATTGCGTATTATTATTATTATTTCATTTTTTTGTTTTGTTTACAACGTATACGTGTTGATTATCAGTCGAGATTGATTGACAAAACGTCTTCTCAATCCTCATTTCTGTTTATCTGCATCATATCTAAAAATATCATGGCTGGATGAATAAAAACCTTGTCGTATTATCAACCCACGTACACTCGCTTTTAATCTATTGTCACAGTTCAAACTAAGCTAAACATTAAAAAAAAACACATCCTCCATTATGGCTCGGTACTTTCTTTTCAGCTCGCCGATCCGTCGCTTTATAACGCCTCACCTTTCAACATTTTGTGTTCAACAACTGATTCGCTATGAAATTTACGAAGTACATGTTTTTTTCTCTTCTTTGTTTAACTAAATAACGATTCGTCGCTTAGACTCTGGTCAGTGTGGATTCCAAATGCTACAGTATTTTAATAATTTTCTTTCATATTACAGCTACTGCCTCATGCTGATATATTTTTTTAAAATTTGTCCAATCTAACGAGATTTCAAGAAGACTAACTTTCTACTAATTTTAACTAATTTGCCTTATTTGGTTTACCAAATTATGTATTTGGTACGTTTTATTCCGATTTTGGATCAGCTGCATTTGCTTTGAAAGAATTATTAATTTGCATATAGCGTATAAATATCGGAATATCTAAGTAAATTTGGAAATGTCTTTTACACATAAGGCTTTAAAATATTTACTCTGAATTTTCTTATATATGATCAATATTTCTTTCATAATTACATAAAATTAAAATTAATTAAGTTAACAACACTAATACCGCCTACCTCGTATGTCATAAAGAAATAAAAATGATATAAACCATAATTTTTATTCGACAAACATTTAAGGATGTGGATGCAGTTGACAGATTTTGATGGAATGAATAATTGGCCTCTCAGGTTTGATGTTTTGAAATCTCATTCATTCTTGCGTCAATATCCGTGGAAGTTATTGCGAATCCATTTCTTGTAAACAGGCATAGGGTTAATCGAATGATTCCACAGTCTATAGATGGGCTTTCCAGCTATAGAACTATGTATGAGCAAACAGTTACAACCACAATACCGAAAAAAACTACTTACTAGAAAATCGAAAAAGGTATCACCTAGTTTTGTGAGACTATTAACCAATCTTACTCAATGAAGACTGTAGGGTTAACAAAGGACGTCCAAGTGTTTTTCAAGATGGCTTATGCAAAAATGCATTTATCTCCAAAACCAAAGTGCTGTTTTATCAAAATGTCTCTTGTATAAAGAACGTATGATATTTTCTGCGACATATTCAGAAGAATCCACAACATTTGTCATGCAGTGCACACATCTGGAGTTTTACAAAAATAAACGCACGCGCGCGCACACGCACAAAATCATACACATACACATATATACACACACGTATACATAATGACACAAATATATATATATATATATATATATATATATGTGTGTGTGTGTGTGTGTGTGTGTGTGTGTGTGCCATACACGTGCACATACTCACACGCACACTCAAACAGACATATATAGGAAATGAGTTTTCTATTTATGGAATTCTTATCGAAGCTTATTGTTTTTGTTGAATGATTTCATCTAAGTTTTCAACTATTCGAGTGATTTTAATTCATAGCGTTTTCTATGTAAGTATGCTTTGTGTAGACTTTCTCACCTACACATGTCGGAAAGCGTAATACATGTAACATTGCAATTATTGTGTCTAAATGCCTTTTACTGTGTTGTCCTGTTGTTCATCTCTTCATACGGCAATAATATTTTGCGTTTGTCATATTCATCAATGAAGCGAAGACATCATATACCTAAAACACACGCGCACACACACACACATAGAATATGTAAGTGAATATGCATAATATCTCACGTCACATTTTCAGCCATTATCAAGGATGATTTTATTTTTTGAATTTGAGTGTGTCTGTTATGCGTATAGTTTTGTGTTATAGAAATGTTTAATTTTCCGAACACAGTTAACACACTGTGGCCTTGTTCGTAGTTAATATTGTTAAGAGTTGTATTTTTTTCTTTTTTATTAATCGGTTTTCTATTATTTTTAGTCTTTGTTTACAGGTGGATGTAGTTATTATGTTTGTGTTTTCTACTAGCATGTTTCAAATGGAGTCTGTTAAGTTTATGTGTGTGTTTAAATGGGTTCTACTAGAGCTATAATCAGATAAGAGTAACGTAATGCGTCTGGATAGGCATATAGTTGTGTGACCGATATAATCATTTATGAGTTCGGTTTGATCGGGAACACAGTTCGTTAAAAGACATTTGAACTCAGAGATAATGTCCGTTCTTTGTAATTTTGAATTAGCTGGTGTGTTGTTAACTTCTTATCGCTGGAGGCGCTCGTAATTATTAGATATTTGGACAGTTTCTACACACTGTGTCACGAAAAGAAAGCATATGTTCGAGCACAAGAAAAATGTAATAAAAAAATAACCATAGTACCTTGCCCGTCGTTTTTAATGAAACATGCATAAATGAAGGATTGCTGCTTAAATACGCAATATATATATATATATATATATATATATATATATATATATATATATATATATATATATATGAAAAGGAGGGAAATAAACTGGAAGGTAAAGAAAATGAAGAAATTACAGGTAATTAATCAATGTATATACAGTGCTCTGCAAAAGCAAGTGAAACACTAAGATAATATTTAAAATAATTGTCTCATTTTTCTAAATAATAAACAAATTTTAAATAAATGTATATTATTTAAGAAAGAATAATGTGTCAATGAATTACAAGAAGTTTCAAAGATTTTTTAACAATCTGAATAAGAATATCAATTAAAAATTAAAAATTAATTGCAAAAGTATGTGAAACCTTACATTTACACTCTGTATTTCTGTGTTACATGGTTGTCAGTGCAAATCATTTTTTGAGAATGTGTAAAAATCAAAATGACACGTATTCAATTTTTCTAATCTGTGCATATTGCAACCAATATAATATATTGTGCATGCAAAAGTGTGAAGTTAGAGACCAAATTTAAAAAAAAAATATATGCAAAAATCAAAAGAACTTCCTAACGTTTCAAAGACACGCAAAGCTTAATCTCATAATGATGGAGAAGGCTACAAAAAGATATCAAAACGATATGGAGAGCACTTCTCCACCGTGCAACAAATTATTTGTAAATGAAAGGCCTTTGGTATGCTGGCATCACAGTCAAGAAGTTGCCATCCGCTAAAAATAACTGCAAGAACAAGTAGAGATCGAGTTTTGCAATCCCAGACAAATACTGCAGTGTCTTTTGAAGTTGTTCAATCATCATTGGCTTGTATCAGAATCAGTGTGCATACCTCTACAATGCCACTAAATCTGAACTATGCCGATCGCCATGACAGAAACTTACGAAATAGCACAAGTATGATCGCCAAGGCTCATATTAATAGGATGGAAATATTCTGGGAAATAGCTTTATGTTTGGAAGATATCAAATTTGAATATTTTGGGAAGAACATTAGGTGGTATAACTATCAAGCTTCTAATACAGCTTTTGAATTGAAGAATTTGATACCAGCCATAAAACATGGCTGTGACAGTATCATTATTTGGAGGTGCTTTGCTGCAGATTGAACAAGCAAAATAGTACGCGTTTACTGCACAGTTTACACTAAATTTATCAAGAGATTTTGAACAGAAGAATCTTGATCTCAGTTCAAATTTTGGATTTAGGTCGGGGCTGAAACTTCCAACAGGACAATAATCTGAAACAGCAAAGCAAATCTACAAGGGAATGGGTTCGTAAAAAGAAATTTCAAGTTTTCAAACGGTCTAGAGTATGTTCTGATTTGAACACGATTGAAAATCTGTCATTCAAGTGAAAGAAAGCTGTGCATGGAAAATAATAATAATAATAATAATAATAATAATAATAATAATAATAATAATAATAATAATAAAATCGAACAATTGTGGGAATTTTTCCAAAAGGAATCGACACTCATTACTGCGAGGAATTTTTTAAAGTTTATAGAAAAAGACTGATTAACATTGTATACTCAAAAGGATTAGTCAGCAAATATAAAATGTAAGGTTTAACTTACTTTTGGACCTCGTAATTTTTAATTAATATCTTTATTCCAGATGTAGAAACATTTTTGAAAGTGTTTCTAATTGTTTTAATAAAGGTTTTTCTTAATGAATATACAGATTATTTAAGTTGATCATCTGTAAAAAGAGACAATGTTTTAATATATCATCTTAGGTGATCACTTACTTTTTTGTGTAGTATATATATATATATATATATATATATATATATATATATATATATATATATATATATATATATATATATATATATATATTATTGATTAATTACCTGTGATTTCTTCAATGTCTTTACATTTTACTTTATTTCCACTTCCGTTTTACTTCATTTATTTTGTATAGATATAAATGATTCTTGACTCTTCTAAACAGAGACATCACGAATAATCAGACACGTCAATATGTAATCCTCTGGAATTACTTATACCGGACTAAACATGACATGAACAAGCGTTTTTTTTTCTTCTTCTAAGGATTCATTTTTTTTGTTTTTTATGGCTTCAAAAATAATCATAGATGCAAGTCAACAAACATATATTTTTTCCTGGTCAAACATTAGTCTTTGTTTTCTGGAGAGAAAAATGATTAGATTTCTTTATTTTTATTTTTAGTCAAGCAACGCGAAGTTCTTTTTACCTTCGACGAGCCAACAAGCAGATTCTTTTGTCAGTCGTGGTGAAAGTTGCAATATTCTTCTTTTTTTTTCTCTTCTGTTTCCGTGGACAAAAGTATTATTTTGTATTATTTATTTTCTTTCATGTAATTTGTTGTTATTTTGTTTTTCTCTCCAATCCAATTCTTGGACAAAATTTTCTGAGTTCTTCTGAGTATAAGAATTTCAAAATGGATCACTCAGCTCCTCAAAGAAAGAAACGAAATAAACGGGGTGTCGCTACAAAAAGTTGCCGTGTTCACTCCAAGAGACATGATGTCTTTTCCACACAAGCGTGAAAGAACAAATGTAAATGTACGATTCTCTTGTTTTGTCAAGATTAAAAGAGAAAAAAAGAATAGATGTTGGGGATGAAGAATCGACAAATTATTGTTTTCAAATTTTGGTAGCCAGCTAGGATATATGTAACCGTATCAAAAATTCAATATCTGACAAAAACACATCTCGAATTTTGCAAACAATCTTCGTTGCGCCGCGAAACTTCAAGACATAAGCATAGGCGATCAAGTCTCTCCACAAATTATTCTTCCTTCTAGCCCTTAGTAGTTTTCCCTCCTTTTGCTAAGGCTCCTAAGTCTTTTCCACCATTCTTTTACACAAACTCGTCAGTTAAGTGATGTGCTGCCTTTCACGATTCATCTTGCCCTCATAATTCCACTTGAGGGTTAATATTTCCATACTCTCCTTCGTTATAATGAGTTCAAGGTTTTTCAGTCAACATTTCCAGATTCATAATAGAAGTATTCTTTCAACTGCCATTTTCTTAAAGACGTTCTTCTTGATTACACACTTCGTCCATGGAATTTTATGCATACTTCTGTAGAACCATAGTTCTTCCACCTGTAACTTTCACCTCATCCGTGGGGAGATTTTCCAGCATTCACTGCCATATATGATGATGGATGACATATAGCAATCCAACACTCTTTTCTTGGTTTCTAGATTAAATAAATAATGATATATGTTTTAAAAGTAGCACATCATAAATAATCTTTTTTATTAACTGGATTTTCGTCAATCCGCAAGATTAAACGATGCGCAGATTATTTTTTCGCAAGGAAATATATAGACAGAAATATATTCGTGGACAGATACACATGCGCAAAACATTGTAGTGTAATATTATTAACGTATGATACTAAATTAAAAAGAAAATGTAATCCTTTCCACTCTCCATCGAATTGAGGCCAGCCGAAGTGTATGTGGTTTCAGATCTTTATCCGAACATTCGATTTTCTTGAGATGGAATGAGGGATTTTCCATCTCTCTTCGTAGTTCGGTGTCAAACGAAACTTCCTCCTCTTTGATATGGGTTCTTTCTTTATGATGGTCCAACCACTGGGATAAATTAAGGACTAATTTTGCGCTAGGTAGATGTGAGGTTAAATAGGTGATCAGATGATGATTTATTATCTGATGGATCATTACTGACACTATATACTTTGCTATCTCTTAGGGTAACTTCATATATATCTTCTTTTATGTCATACCAAGCTAATGAAATCAGGCCAACAGATCCAAGGATCAAGCAGTTCACCTGATTTCTTGAGATTTTGAACAACAGAAAAGTATTTCCGAAAACAAGAAAGATACTTTCAATTTAATATAGATCTTAGAGAGAACAGGAGCCCATTTTTATTAAGGAGAATTGCATGGCTACAATTAATATAATGCTACAATTAAATGTTTGTAACTTAGCTGATTGACGTTAAATTCAGCATCTTGACTCAGAGTGCCGTATAAGAACTCTTGGGGATCACTCCATGCACTCGTCAAGGTGTGTATATATATATATATATATATATATATATATATATATATATATATATATATATATATATATATATATATATATATATATATATATATATTGATACAGTGATGACGACATTTAATTTTATCCGAAGATACTAATCTTTTAAGCATAATAGCTAAACTCAATAAGATTGAACCAACCATCGTATTCACAAATGAATATGTGTTTGAGCAGGTGCTTGTCTTAGATGTAGACATCAATTCAAATACAAAACTACAAAACATATTCAATGCATGTTTGGCGATTAAAAAGGAACAATAAGAACCCAACTATTATGTGGGAGATAATCACGAATCCTAAGCCATAGAGCGACAGATCAACTTGTATTTGTTGGAGAAACTTGTTCTCTTAAAACACTTAAATATCCCATACTTGAACAGGGGTTCAGAATTGATATCTTCATGTATCCATAAAACAAAGCACATGCGCAAACACCTTGACCCAGCTTAAAATAGATTACAAAATAGATTTTATGAATATTAATATAATATGCAATCACTATTAATATTCTTAGAACTCAACCATTTTTAGCATTTCGTATAGTTCTACACACACATATAATCACATATTACAGTACCCGATTAATCTATAACGTGTGTATATATAATTACATTTTTATAAGTATAAGACTCGGTTCCAAACTCATTAGATTCCCGATCTATTATTTTTACATTTACAGCCTGGTTACTCGTTTAATTTAATCGTAATAACTATGTTATTTTATTAAAAAAAAACAGTTATCCCCCTTGATATATTGTTTATTTGATATTTAATTTAAATTCAAATAACTTTGTTTTTAATTCTTTGCCTTTCGAACTTAATAACTTGAATGATATTACTTATAATCAAGTAATTGTAAAATTTTCGGCAAAAATAATTAAATCAACAATTCTTATCACACAATTTTTTATCATCACCACGAGAACGCGAACTTCATAACGGTCTAATATGATCTGCACCTAAAGAGAGCATTACTGTAGAAAACCCCGAGTCGTGGTATCAACGTTGGATATCATGTATATCACTAATATATATTTATAGTTGTGTCCTATAATACTGAGCATTGTATTTATTACACTTGTGGAAGAAATATATTTATACGTACGTGTAAATATATTTGCGTGTATGTACATTTTTTATCATACCAATGCCTAAATTTAATTGAATTTATTTCCCTATTCATCCCCGGAACATGGAGATAATTAACCTTGATTATTCCACTGAAAACATCATGGTCCCCGGCAATAGACAATGCAAACTGATCTTCTTAATCAAAATAGAATGCGTTTAAAAAAAGTATGAGATTGAAGCTATTCTTCTCTAAATCGATACATGAAAACCTACATGACTACCTCAAAGAAACTTATGGTCTCAAATCACAAAATTACACTAAGCGACAAACTACTATCAGAATTTGAAATAGAGTTTTTTTCAATGATAAATATTATCAAATTTAATGACCACTCCAACGGCCTACAGCAAAAATGCGAAGATACATCGATAATCTCACGAAATCTGATGAGTTTGAAATCGGATAAGACACGTAACCACTATTACATTGACACAGAATTATACCAGAATGCTATCAATACAGAAGTATGTAAATTTGCTAAAAATGCTGACCACAACTGGGAACAACGCTATTAACCATGTTTACGAAACTATAGCAAATGAACCTAAAATAGACGACAGAATCCCCAAACTATACAAATAACAAATATTCGCCATGATTAACGACTGCAAGGAGAATTTCCTAAATAATATCCAATACCGACAGCTCAACACATCCAAAAACACCATAGGTATCAGCAGCAAAACATTTGTGGAAAGAGGGTGTAATATACTAAAAAAGCTTTTGGTATCCACCAGTGACGAAATACAACCAAAGCTATTGAATGATTCAGTGATATAAAAAGATTAATGTATATTTTTTTTACGTTAATTGCAAATTAATTAACCAAATTTATTGCAATATTTCTGACTAAGAATTAAATAGAATAGAACCCGATTTCAAACCACGACGGAAATATAGACTAAGAAAATAACCCTGATTTTTCGTATCGATCGGAGTACATGATTTTGCGGATTGTTTTGAACGTGTAGGGATACTGTTACGATGGCGACTCAGATTTATCTATGATATAAAAAAATGAAGGGATAATTCTCCTTCATAAACTAAAACCAAGACAATAAGAATGGATGAGAAAAGACATAACTAAATTCTTTAAGGACAATAAACTAAACATTACTACTAATACCAACGCCAAAGTGATCAGAGAGACATTACATTTGACATATTTAAAAGCATGTACAAACCATACACTAAGGATTTATACAACCACAGGTACG
>CAHIKZ030000946.1:1330000-1400000 GCA_903632075.3 Acanthosepion pharaonis
TGTTAAATTATTAATAATGATTTTAATATTAATAAAATTAACAACAGTTTCTTTCTCACAAAGAAATGTGTGATGTTATTTGATGTAACTCAAAATAGTTTTCTTTTTTAAATATTTGTCAGTTATTCATGAAACACTTTTCCTATGTTACCTTAGTCATGATCTTAACATTATCCAAAAATCATTTTTAAACTTTACTCGTCTCGAGATTTGTCAACACGAATGGATGAGTTTTGTTCACATATGAACTTAGACATTATTCTGTTGAAAAATGAAAAAAAAAGAAACAAACATTGTTTGTTTTGTATTAACATCATCGAGATAATTTTTTTTTCTTATTTCGTCCGTCAGTTGTTAGCGGTATCAGATATGCCAAGTTGCACTCATTGATGGTTCAAATAAAAATCGCTGATGCCATGATAGTCAAATAATATGGAAATTGCGAGACAAGAGAGGAATCTCAAGAGATTTTAGATTTATATGACCTTTTCTCAATTTATTTATTCATCTTCACGTTTGTAAAGATTTCGTCGGGGCATAAACGCCTATGTCTGTATCAAATCCCCAAGAAGACTAGATATTTTCTATTTCATATCTTACATTTCCAGGAGAATCAGGGCAGGTGTGTTCAAAAGAATGTAGGCTAGGTGTATATCTGTCTAAAATGAATAGTTTAAAATGTATATATATATATATACATTTCTGTGGATTGGAAATCAAAACAAAGATGAACTTTTAGAACGAAATATATTTAATACTATCAACTTTATTTTTATTTTTCCTGTCGTGGTTGATATTGTTTGGTTTCTTTCAGTTTTACGCTTATCTTTTCCGCCTTAGAAAAAATGACAAAGAACAGAAAATTTTTGAAAAGCTTTTATAAAAATCTAAACAAATAACATTTATTTAATAGAATACGAAATTATCTGCATGCTCTGTCGCAAATTTCAACCTGGCACCTCTATACCGTTTTAGAAGGAGTGGTGTCTTTCTTGGGGAGCGCGACTTTTATACCGTTTCTGTGTAGTTCATTACTGATCGATTGCTTAGTTACGTTAACTCTGTCAAACGCAGATCATTCTGAAGGTCTTGTCTGATGACCATTGCGTTATTTTGGACCTGTCACATCAACTATCTTCGTAATCTAGGAGAGATCTTCCTGGGAGAAGCGGGTTTGCCTTTGTTCTCAACAGTATTACGTGTTTTAAATCTTGCAATAAATGAACCAATTGTTGAAAAAGATATGTTCGTGTCACTGGAGATGTTTCTGTAACTTTTTCCATTGTTCCATAACTTAATAATTAGCTCTTTTGAGCACAAGTTATTTCCTTACGTCTAGCCATTATTAAACCGTTATTAGTGAACAGTGACTGCAGAATGATCCAGTTTTGAAATGAATGTTGCAATAGAGTTAATGAGAATATTCTAGAACAGTTTAGAATCTTCTACTTTGAAGTACGACCAAAATCTACAGTATTATAATGTAAAAAATTGATACTGTACGAACACTTTTTCCACTATTCATAATATAAAAATTTGCATAACTATCACTTACCGATGAATTTCTAATTTTAAATTGCAGATTCTAATTCTATGCCCCTAAATACATATATGAAATTTTTATTCGAGTTTTTCATTAGCTATAAGTGAGAATAATAAGCATTTGTTTGCTGTACGATCACATATTCAACCCCGCTGTATGCTATTTCTTCTTCTCGTATTTTGGTTGATTAGCAACAAGAAATAAATGATTCCTAACTTAACAATTTTCAACATACCCAGCAATTTATTGATCGTTATACGGAAACTTCGATAGCGACTGATTTCTCATTCTTCAAAACGGTTAAGTATAAATAACATGAATAATAAAATGAAATTAAATTTAAAAAATACCTTGCAATGCTTTACAAAATGCAAATATATATAAGGTATCAAATAGAGAGCGGCTTTTTTTTTACTTTGTTTAATACGTTTAAAGCAAATTCTGTCTGTCCGACTGTGTGTCTGAAGTCTGAAGTCCATATAACTTGGGCCACGTTTGCTTTACATTGATATATAAAGCCTTTTTGGAATAAGGATGTTTCGAGAATTGAAAATCTACCCATCATCTGGTGTTAAAACATCCACCATTGGAATTCATATCCGGAGGAGGATGGTATCGTTGGAAATTCCAGTTTTAAAATAACGGAAAAGAATTAGTGATTTAAATGTTTTTAATTTATATTGATTTCAACGTAACAGAAAAAAAATGTGTATTTTTTTTTTTTCAAATTCAGTTTGACAGATTTCCAAATCTTTGAGAATTGAGTAAACCAATTTTATTTCTTCAAAATATCAAGGAATCAGAGTTAATGTGAGCGGTTTCGTGATGCAAGGATTTGAAGTTCCGTAGAATTTGTGATTTTATGAACTAAAATAAAATGAAGTTCCACAGGATTTGTAATTTAAAAAACTCATTTTTCGGCCTGAATTGGAATTTCTGTCCAAATTGTTGTTGTGGCCCGAATCGGAGTTTCGTTACAAATCAGTCTTTTGGCTGGAATCGTACTTATTGTCGGAATCAGAGTTAAATTGAGGCTTTTCAATAAAAAATATTATAATTTGAAAAATTCAAACCTGGGACGAAGAATGAATGCAAATGGCTTGAAAAATTAAATAATCGCATGAAACACAGAAGGAAAAAGACACGTTGCAAAACAGAAATTCACACACACACACACACACACACATATATATATATATATATATATATATATATATATATATATATATATATATATATATATATATATATATATATATATATATATTTTACTGTGAAATTAATTTAAATTAAATATGATAATAATTTCGGGATATAATTAATTGTATTATAATATAACCTGAATATCAGATATAGTTTTGTTAGTCATATTATATATTGAAATTATTTTTGTGTCTGCTATTGTAAATAAACATATCCACTATTACTTTTTGGATAACCATGTTGTGTAGAATCAATGGTTTCAGGTCTATAAAGCTATGTGTCCTTGAGTTTTAAAGCATGCTAGATTAGATTGTTTTGTTACACAAGTTCAAACTCTGCTGTCGAACACATTCTCTTTATTGTCTCTCGAATGCAAAGGCCAGTAGACGTAATTTCCATTTTAAAAAAATATCGTCTATTTAAACATGGGTATACATAAGTTAACGTTTAGAGAAGTAGGAAATAAAGACGGATAAAAACTCCATTGAATATATATATATATATATATATATATATATATATATATATATATATATATATATTCGTTTATTTCTTCCTTTTTATGTGCCTTTTCTCCACTTCTTCTATCCCTTGTGGCTCTCAATAAGTTTCGTGGATCTGCCAACTCCCCCTGGCCACATTCTGCCATCCAATTGATTAATCCCACCAGACATGTCATGTGATGTTTTCTCTTGCCTCACTTTCACTTAATTCGACATGTGAGTATCAGATTTTTCAGGCCCTCCTTCCTCATTACGTATCCCAAAATTTTAATTTGCCTATTCCTTATGTTAAGTATAAGCTTCCTCCTTGTTTGCAACCTCTCCAAGACCTCATCGTTGCTCACATGCTCGCTCCATGATATCCTTAGCTCCATTCAGTAGAACCATCCTGCATCCTCGACTCTCTTCTTCGTCTTTGAGGAAACCGTCCAACATTTGCTGCCATATAGGAGAACATATGTCACGTAGCAGCTCAATACTCTTTTCTTTTTTCACCAAAGAAATCCTCCTGTCTCGCAGTACTCTGCCTAGTTTTTGGAATGCCTCTTCGGCCATCCCAATCCGTCATTGGATCTCATCGTAGCACCTACGTCCTCCATCAAAACACTTTCCAGATATTTAAGCATCCGTGTCTGCTTGATTCTAGCGTTCCCCATCTTCAAATCGCATTTCATCTCATCCTTTTACTGATGATCATGTATTCCATCTTCTTGTAGTTTATGGCTAGTCCCTTCTTCTCGCTTTCCCTATCTACCTTCTGTAGCAGGTTTTATAGCTTCTTTTCCCTGTTTGATATCAGTACGGTGCCGTCTGAGTAACTTATATTGGTAAGATTGTGGCAGCCAATGCTAAATAACAGTATAATTAGTTATATTTCCATTTCCTATATACGTTCCGTCCGAATATTCCAAAGCACATCAAATATGGAATGTTGAATTACTTTATTGGTTTTCAAAAATTAATAGTGTACATGTAATTGATCTACATATATATTTCTAAAGGTATCCATGCCATAATTACTATCAAATGTAGTTCAATTAAATCTCATACCTTGGTGATTAGAAATTACGCAGTATCTTAGTACTGCTAATGTTAATGTTTCCTGTAATCCCAGCAGTAATCTGCTCCCTAAAAGATTCTCTGAAAATGCCAAATGATTAATTGTTTCCATTAGAAAATAATCAATTCTACTTATAATAAACCTTGAGGATGTTAGTATTTCAAATTCTCTTCGATTGCTGCAAAGCCAATATAAAAAAAAAGAATGAACGACGATGTACAGTCACTGTGAACTGAAACTTGTCTTGATATATTGACATATATAGTAACGTCTGGGAAGAAGCGAGTTAGAACGTGAAATTTTTTAAAGAGCAATATGAGACATTTTGGTATTTGCCTAGATGTTAAGTCCGAAAGCGAGAGAGAAAAATAAATTATGACAGATGTCCAGATGTTAAGTCAAGAAACGAGCGAATATGAAAGTGAATTTTTTGAAAGAACAAGACAGAAAATTATGGAAGATGCCCAGACATTAAATTTCGAAGGGAGCGAATAGGAAAGTAATATTTTGAAAGTAAAAGATAAGAAACTTTGATAGATATCCAGGTGATAAGTCTGGAATCAAGCGAGTAAGAAAGTGACATTTTAAAAGAACAAAATGAGAAATTACGGAAATTCAGAAAATTATTCAATAGGTGTTAACAAATAAAATTACGACAAAATTTAAGCTATTTACTTAAAGTAGAAAACTCACAACATTTTGCCCACAAATTCTCACGTAGAAATGATGAGATTTAAAACGAAACTTTATTTGCAGAAAAAAGAAAGAAAAAAAAGCTGTGGTATGTGGTGGCCAGCAAAGAGCTCGATGGAATACTTGGAAATAATTTAATTTATTTTTAAACAAGGTAATACAATTTGTAAGCTTCAAAAATATAAGATTTGTATCTTTGCGATAAAATTTCGTCTCAAATAAATTTACCTGATTTGTCTCTACAACTGAAGACAGAAATGACAAGAGATGGGTCGAATGTCAGAACTGGATACATGAGAAATCTGTTTATGCTGGCCAATAGTGAGTGACGGATCGTGTTATAAGTTTTGGAAGGTAAAAGTCAGTTATTAAACTGGATTAGAATCAAAAGCATTGGCGTATCCTTGTCTCTGATGAATTATTTACCACCCTGAAACGTCATTCCTACAGACGAAACTGACGTTCAATTCGTCCTGATATTTGCAGCTATGAGCCGCCATACCAAAGTATATGGTAGCGTATCAATCCCATGACGTTTGTATTCCATTAGTAAGAAACAAGTCCCAGTGATATAACTTCTATTTTGTGGAACAAACTCCCAAATATTTTTCCGGTCACTTCAATCTTAACCTCTTTATGTTAAGATTTAACTATTATCTTTCATAAACTACACTTATTATCACTTATATTTTCGATAATATAACATCATTCACTAGCCAACTACGTTGACTGGCTCTTGAGTCGTGCGTGTGAATGTTAACAAAATATTATTTCGCGACATTCAAATCTATGGATTAATTTTACACCTAACACATGACGATGTATGATTTAAAAAAAAAAAACCAAAAACTTATCGCTCAACTTGGCATAGTTATATTGAGTACTAGAAAAATGAATGACGAATCATTTAGGGAAAAGCATAGCTGGAATCTGAAAAGCCAAGGCACAGAGTTAAACCCCGAGACAAATATTCAGGGAGTCCATAAAGTTTGTGTGCACTTTAAATTTTTTATAACTTTACTTGTATTTTCGATAGAAATAATTTGTAAAAAGGATTAGAAAGAAGTCAATCTATATTTTTTAACGTTTTATAGAAATTGTATTTAAGTCTCTACATGTCCTCCATCATTAGCCAAAAAAGGGTAAAACGGTTCTGCAATTCTCGGAAAACAATTGCCAACTGTTATACAGTAATACCTGAAATCACTTTAGGTATTTTAGCTATACTTAAAACTAGATACATTGAACTTTATAAGATTTTTTACGGATTATTTCTATCGCAAATACATATAAAGTTATAATTTTTTTGAAGTGCGCACGAACTTTATGGACATCCTGTATATATAGATATAGATAGATAGGTAGGTAGAGAGAGAGAGATAGAGAGAGAGAGAGATAGAGAGAGAGAGTGAGAGAGAGATAAATTGAATAATTCCTCTTACTAATGTTCTATTAGTACCTATTATGTTGTCTGAATTTTGTCTCGTAGAGAAAAAGGCAATGTCCATTTGGTGGACATTCTGGAACAGGTACATCTTAACAGAACTTTTCGTTAAATCGTTCCTGTTTAATTTAATAGCTGACCTCCGAAAATATCACATTGAAATACCATTCGATCACCAAGGTAAGAATCGTCGAGTCTCGTCATTAACTAGATAAGTGACCGCTTGGGAATACGAGATGCTTTAATGTTGGTTGCGTGTATGGTGTAATAGATAGCGGCTCGAGATGGAGAGACGATTTCCTTTTCAAGAAGGGTTCGTCATATTTAATTACGTGCAAATACCCTTGGGAATGGTATGGATCAATCTCATCTCCCCTCAGCTACGGGTTCATTAGTAAGTAAATATCATTGTTATCATCATTTTTTTCCAATTTAAGAATTATTTTCTGCTTTTTCATAACCTGGAAAAAGTCTGAAAAATGTAAAAAAGAACCAAAAAAAAAAACAAATCAATCAATGGAAGAACAATGGATATTGCCTATCGATTAAAAGGAGACGTGATTAATTTATTAAGTGACCTGAAAGAATTATTATCAAACAAAGCACTACGTTGTGAATAGTACTCCTCCTCTTCCTCCTCCTCCTTCTCTTAAGAAGAAGAACAAGAACAAGAAGAACGAGGAAGTATGGGAGAGGTGTGTTCGAATTCTAGTCGGGTTCGTTACATTCACCTATGGGTAAACAAATAATTGAAGAATAGTTATGTTTGCCCAAGCGTATCACTACCAAAACTCGGTAGACGATCGAGATACGTTAATGTCCCAACTATCTCCATAATCAAGGGATGATCTACATTCAAAAACGGATGATAAGAAGAAGAAACATTTAATGACAGAACAAGAAAAAATATACGTATGTTTATATCTGTATATGTGTGTTTGATAACACATTGATTTTATTCGTATTACTCTTGAATGAAAAATGTCTCATTCGTGCTTATCTCGGTAAAGAAATATTTTTCAAATAGCATCAATAATTTTAGGCTAATTTTCTCAAACAGATGCGTATATCGCTCCTGTGCTGAAAATAGTGTTTATTTTCCTAAAAATGCTCAGATATTACAAAATAGTGTACAGATAGCCAAACTAAATATTTTGTTTGTAACATTTAACAAAATACATGAATAACTCTCATTGTGCTATTGACGATAAGAAAGATTTCGCATGGATTGTGATTTGGAGAAATGTTACCTCTCTTTTAAGGAGATTATTTCTGTCACGCAAACTGTGATGTTTCCGGAGGGCAACATAACGAAAATAACAAAGAATCTGACAAATACTTATCGACCATTCAAATATATTATAACACATAATATGTAAAGAATGAACTACAAAAGCATAAACCAAGCAAAAAAAAGGAAACAGACTGACATCTATAAACCGTTATAGGGACAAATCTTTGCACTTATACTAAAAAAAATAAATATAAGTCAATACAAGCTGAAGTATGAAGAGGCGATACTCGAAAACTACCAGAGAGAAACAAATCCTTCCGCAAGACACATTGTTATAAAACCCCAAAAAAATTTTGACTGTAGCTTGTAAAAATCGAAAATTCTCAAAAATCATTCGGCATCCTTAGAATGAAACACCGTTGAAACAAGGAAAATATGCAGATGCGAAGAAAAAGCATCTAAGACAAGGAAACTTCGTTGGTTTTTAATCAACCTGCATATATATATATATATATATATATATATATATATATATATATAATAAAAAGGCTTAAACAATAATTTTCCATGGTCATAATTTATTTCATTAGAATCGTAAATACCATCCAATTCATCAGATCTACAAATTCAATACCACTAATATTATCAAATATCTATCTATCTATCTATCTATCTATCTATCTATCTATCTATCTATCTATATATATATGTGTGTGTGTGTGTGTGTGTGTGTGTGTGTGTGTGTTTTAATCAACCCACGTAGTGAGGCATTTTTTCTCAAGAATCTGTCATGCATATAAAAAAATATATCTGTAAGTGCACCATTCGACGATGCTAAGAATATTGCTGCCAAATATAGCTCGGTGCTCCTGCTATTTACTTTAATCTCCTTGATAAAATCCGAAGAAGAATCAGCAATATTATTGGTCCTGATCTGGTTGATCGGCTTCACTCACCGCCGCTAGTTTTTTTTTCGATGCGTCTTTTTTTATAAATACATTCATGGTAAATGTTCATATGAGTTCTTGACTATCATATCGAAACTTTTTGTATTTAAACACAATACTAGACTGGTGTCGAGATCTCGTCAGTTTATTAAGCTGCCAAGAAGTAACCATAAATTCTATGCTAATAGTTTCTTTTTCACAATTAATATGCAAAATTTAAATGCAATGTCAATAGCTATCTTCTTCCCTCCTGATTACTCCTTTTGTTTCTACTCATTAATAATATTTCTGTTTGTAATTCCTCCACACACAGTAACCCCCTTGTGTCTTAGTAGTTTTACTGTCTTGCATGGTGCGCATAGATTACACACACACACACACACACACACACACACACACACACACACACACATATATATATATATATATATATATATATATATATATATATATATATACAAATTATTATAGATAAATTTTATATTTAATTTTTATTGCGTTCACGGAAGTATATTTACTTTCCTGGACATTAAGTGGTGTAAAAATTCATTCGAACAATTTTAACACAATTTCTAGACAGGAAAAATGAAAAGAAAAAAAAGCCTCTGAAATAAGAGAAAGGGAGAAATTTAATAAGCAGTAAAAAGAGAAGAGATATAGATAGCTACAAGATAGATAGATAGATAGATAGATAGACAGACTGGAAAACTGAAATAAACAGATTAGAACGGAGTAATATTTGCAAGAGATTGCTAAAATTGAATCACACAGGGTGGGCAATGTTTTGTAAACATCTAAACAAAGCAAGATGAAAAGTTAATAATTAATTGAAATATTTAAGTCGATCTGTATGAAGACCAGAAAATCGCATTTTAATTTTATACTTTATATATATATATATATATATATATATATATATATATATATGTGTGTGTGTGTTTATTATATATATATATATATATATATATATATATATATATATATATATATATATATATATATATATATATATATATATACACAAAATCAACTATGATACTACTAAGCAATTATGACCTCTTGGAACGATTTGAATGACGACCAGGATTTTACTACCTCTGGTGTTACTGAAAGTCACATCCATTTTCATTTCCCCATCTATTTTCATTCCCCTGATACTTTTTTTTATAACTACCAAATTTATGTTGCATAGACCTTAAGTAATTCATAGTTGGGTGTCTACTTGGGAATATCACATGCTATTAGTTGGATGTGCGTGTTGTGTAATGGATAACGGCTCGAAATTTGAAATTAGGGAACATTAACTTATTATTATAACATTAACAATATTAGTATTAGTATTAACTTATACGCAAATAAACTTAGGAAAAGATATAAATCCACACCTAATCCTCCGCAGCTGTGACTTATTTAGTTGGAATAGTATCAATAAATCATTATCTCCACAAATTATTACAACCTAAAAAAGATTTCTGCCATTAAATAACCTGCAAAAGGTTCTTATCCATAGAAAAGTAAATCAAACAATAAATCACTTATTATTTACAGCTTACGCCCAAATCATATTGGAAAACCAAAGTTAAGCAACGCAATGCCTGATCAAGTCCTAGATGGGTGACCGCTTGTGAATATCTGGCTCTTTGAGTTAGGAGGTGCGTGTCGTGTAATTTATAACGGCACGCGAATTTTAATCGTAGAATGGAGTTCCTATTCTCATTGGTTTCTTTATAGTCACTTACGTGCAAACACTTTTGGGAAAAGTATGAATCCACCACTACAGACCCAGCTATGGGTTAATTAGTAAGATATAATCACTAAATCAGTATTATCTCAAACAGAATTCTTACACTCTAAAAATTATTGTCCGCTTAAAAAAAAAACCTGCTAAGAGATGATCCTCAGTAGAAAATTACGCAATCTATCAATCAATTATTTTTTTCGAACTAGTGTTCACAAATTAAGCAAACTTTTTGGCTTTCTGTCGATTTCTCATGCCAGTATCGTCTATTTTCTGTTATATTTATCAGCTCTTCAAAGTATTACTGGTTTCTTCCAATTCTTTATCTTTCATTTGATAACGTAGTTTTATTTTTGGTCATTCCTAGACAGATATTAATAGTTTATCTGTTCAGTTTATCTGATACTATTAAAATGGTATCGGTAAATAGTAGCTCGCATGAGGCAATCACAGCCTTTAATTCCTTACAATACTTCTGATTGATTTGCTGGAATATAATTTCAAGACTATTTGTAAAGAAAAAACGTGAAATCGTATATCCTGGTTTCTTTCCTAGTTTAAACCTTAAGTCTATTCTTTTTTTGTTGTTGCATTCATTTTATCGAATATATTCTCAATTAATTTATGTAGCGTCAGTTAAAAATCTCTTCTCATCATGAGTTAATGAATGTTTCATGTTTTGCTAAGTGTTTTTCTTTGTTAAACAAACTTTAGATGTTTTCTTTATTTTCATTAGATAATATATTTCTTTATAGATACTCACTTGTTCAATAGCTACTCCCTATTTTTCAAGCGGGGTATTTTCATGTAGATTCTAGTGTAACTGTTTTAAAAGATATTTGTAAAATATTTGATGCCCTTCAGTTAATATAATTGATTTATAGCTACAGAATTTTGATTGTTTTCTTATTTCTTAGTGTCATCAACAGGTGTTTTAAGGTATTTGGGGTTTCTGCACGCAAGGGAAAAATCACGATTCCATATTTACAATAAAATCTTTCAAGATCTATGTTACTGTGCCATATTCGTTTGGTGCTTTTACAGGTTACGTATTTCAGAAACAGAAATTTTATGGCATATTCACTTTCTTCAGAAATGTCATAAGTAAATCTGGAAGTGGCTGCTAGTGGAATTTTTATTTTCGTAGCTTTAGAGTTTCGCAGAATATTTCTGTTATTCTTAAACACGTGTTTCTAGATCTTTCTCAATTCATGTTGATGTTTTTTAATAAAATATATTGTATATGTATATCCAAGTGGCCTGAAGATCAAAAGTTTTCAAGTTCGTCCCTTAACTGGCAGCTTCACACGTTCTTCTTCACGCCTTCCTATTTTTATCTATTTACTCACTTTAATTTCCCATTCACTATTTTTTAACTCTCTCAGAATTTTATCAGATTTAATTTTTAGATTCCGAATTTCTATCGTTATTATTGTCTACTTTTCTCACTAAATCTGTTACTTCAATAATGACATTTGCCAATATAGTACACATGCGCGCACACACACACACACATATATATATATATATATATATATATATATATAACCAAATATGTTAGCTCTATCTCTGATATTGAGCGCTTTCTAATAAGTACCGCGCATATAATATATAAATAATTATACATATATATATTTGTTTATATTTATATACACTTTTCACATATATATATATATATTAAATAATTAATGTTGTAAAATAGTCATTCAAAGAAAAAAATCAATAAAGTTATTGTAATCAATATCTAACTCTTTTCACTAACAGATTAAAAGTCATTGATTCACTGACCAATCGCGAATGAGACGATCCTTGTTTTTATAAATTTTACTATGAATTAGATGTTCGGACCATATTGCTTGCGAGTACTTTCGGTAAAACAACTGCCATCCTCAGGCATAGTAGTTATATTTTTCTCAATTTCTGGTAATTTCGGGTAAAAATTTCAAAATGAAAATGAATGTGATACTTGTCGAAAGATGTTTTATTATAAAGTGTGCTATTATTAACAGTTAAGAATTTTTTGAACGAGCAGAAATGCGACGTCATTTTTTTCAATTTTCTAATAATGTAGTAATTCACAATGTCTATTACTGTAAGTTTTTTTTTCCCGTTGACGTGACATGGACTATTGATCCAATAATTAGAGCAATGTCTCAGAAGATTTCAGAGTTTTTTTTTACTACAAATCGAATCTATTTTAAATTATTAATTAATGCAGCTTAATTAATATGGTAAAATAGTCATTCAAAGAATAAATCAATCAAGTTAATGTAATAAATTGTGAATTCACTTCGATAACAGATTAAATAAAGCATTAACTCACTAACCACTCGCTGAACGACATCATCAACTGCTTTTGCCCTGATCGTGTGATTCATCTGAGATTTTGCAATATATATATATATATATATATATATATATATATATATATATATATATATATATATATATATATACACAAAGAATAATCACATATAAATTAATCAAATATTAATGCGATTATTGGCGACATCCATCGCTAGAAAACATAATATATGCATTAAAAATTCTGTTCATCCATAGTGCGACTTTTGATCCTTGACGAAAAACTTGTCTGTAGTTTTTCAGTTTATTTGATGTTAAAATGCTAGTACTTACGGATAGTCTTCTATCCATCATGTGTTTTTTTTCCTTATAAAATCCAAAACTTGAGACGATATACCAGTATGTTGACCGAAAGATGTTTTTTTTTTTAATATCTGCTATTATTGACGGTTGTGTAAGATCTCGGAACGTGCAAAGACGCAACGCTAAATTTTTCAAAATTTTTAAGTGAGAATTTTATTTAAATATTTCTTTGATGTGTTAAATCCGTATGCTATTTTTACAGGTGTATTCAGTTTTTTATGTCATGAACTAAGTATATAGTTCAATTATATTATTGAACTATATACTTAGTTCATATCTACTAATGTTTTATATATATATATATATATATATATATATATATATATATATATATATATATATATATATATATACACACACACACATATATATATATATATATATATATATATATATATATATATATATATAGGTTGTCCCCCGAAAATGGCATTATTTAAAATGTGAATATCTGTGTAACTACATGTTCCTGAATAATGAAATGAAATAGGCGTCATGTCGTGCAATAAAAGATTTATTTATCAACATTCGAACAAGACATTCAACCAGATGTAGATTTTATAACAATTTCAGAAAGCAACAAAACTGTTCAATAAGTCCACCAACTCACGGCACGCGTCAAGTGTGCAATACAGCTCATGCCAAACATGTTGTAGCATGTTTTGCATGACATTCACCAGCGCCTCAATAATGTCTGTGCTTAAGTTCCGCTAGACTTTTAAGAAGAGGCGGTATATAGATATGTGCTTTCACATAGACATATCGAAGAAAATCACAAGGTGTCAAGTCAGGTGAACTAGATGTGTATTTCAACAGCACATTGCCATTATCCCCGGCATGCAAGATCTTCTTGGTAGATTCTGATTGAGATAATTCCTCACTGACACTAAGTATATGGAAGCTGATGCGATCATCATACTTTTTGTCAACGCTTCTAATACTGTGTTACATCAAAAATTCCAAGTTGAAGTATGTGGTTATTCGTGTTCTATATTGGATTTTTCATTCCTTCTTTCACAAAGAAAAACGGTTGTTTTTCTAATATGATTTATGTTCCTGACTTTATTCATTAGTGGTTTATCACAAGGTTTTACTGTAAGGGCAAATTCTGTTCTTGATCTATTTATGTGGCCTGATAAAATTCACTGCTAAAGTATTTGCTGAAGTCACTAAGCTTTTCAGTTCATTGTCGCCTTCATACATGATATACTTGTCAAGAAGTTAGACAAATACATGAAAATGCTACAGTCAAATAGAAAGGAAGTGCTTGCTATAGCTTTTGCAGAAAAGAAATTTCACAGGGTGATATTAAGAAGAAAAATAATACTTCAAACTGATCGTTGTCCATTATCAAGTATATTCTCTTCTAAGAAAAAGATTCATTCACATACTGCAAACAATCTATAGCGTTATACTACGATTTTATTGAAGTATGATTTCAAGATGAAATTTCGATCGTCAAAGAAATTGGGACATACAGATGGTTTATCCAGTTTATTCAGAACTAAAGAAGATTTTGAAGATACTGTGATTTATTCGCTGGAATACGTTAGCGAAATTAAAAGTCTGGTGTGTAACACAGAAAAAGAATTGCCGTTGCCGGTAGACAATATCAAAATACAATCTAATAAGGATACATTTACTCAAGAAACTATGAATGTTTTTAAGTTGAAATGGAGGGAAACTTAGATTAAACATGGTAAGAATAATAATAGAGCATATTCTATTTGTGATGGAGTAATTTTGTATGTAGAAAGAATAGTGATTCCGTTACCACAACAAAAAGGATTTTAAAACAATCACACGTAGGTCATCCAGGAATAGTGAGGATGAAGTCTTTGACGAGAAGCTACGTGTATCGGTCAAAGTTGGACAATGATACCAAAACACAGTGAGAAAATGTAACAGTTGTAATTCACTAGCACATTCACCACCTATAAATTATCAGTCAAGTGGGAGCATTGTTAAATCGTAGGGAAGACTACATAAAGACTTTGCTGGACCATTAGATGTTTGATACTATTTAATTGTGGTCGACATTCTCCGAAAATGGCCCGAGATATTAAAGTCTAAACGAAGTACGACTGCAAAAACAATCAAGTTATAGCGTGAACTTTTTGAAAGGTTTGGAGTAAGTTACATGGAGTAACTCCGATAACGGGACTCAATTTACTTCTACTTAGTTTAAAGCTTTCTGCAAAAGCTACGCGATTGAACATTTGACTACGGCAATTTATCATCTGATGTCGAATGGTCAAGTGGAACATTTTGATGACACCTTCAAAAGGGAATTAAGTAACGCTAACGGATTGGAATCTGAAAAAAAAAACAGAACTAAAAGAGCGTGTATCGAATGACGTCAAATGTGATCGTCATCGCGAAAATGTCATCTGTAGTGCTCATGTTAGCTAGAAAAGTTCGATCCATTTTTGAGAAATTGCTTCCAATGAATAAGAAGAGAGTTCAACAACTATTTAAGATCATCGATAAATTTATCTTTAAATGGTTTATGCCCGGAAAGATTGACAGGTAGGAAAAATTCTTCATCGCTTTGCTAGTATGATTTACATTGTCCAAAGGGGACGATTTCGTCATAAGAGATATATTAATCAATTGATGTCTAGATGTGCACAGAATAAAAAACCAGCACCATTTAATGTAACGATGAGCATGTTTTTGATACTTTTGATCTACCTAGTGATTTTTTAAAGCGTAGCTTAGATGTGGCACAAGGTCGAAAGTTACGGGCACCCACAGAGGATCGAACTCACTGCTCAGTCTTAATTGTTCTAGCGAGCCAAGCTTCCTAACCATTGCACCGCCTAGAGGTGCCTTTATTTTTTATCTAACTATACCTACAACTGAAAATAAAATACAACGGCACGATAAGCGAAAATGCAATCCGGCTGAAACTTTGGAAGTATACACATGTCGGAAAAAATATGGACTAAAGAAAGTCCATATCTAAGACGTGGGTTTTTTGTGGAGATGAACACGCCTCTCCGGAAGAGGATTCGGCTTGATCAGATACCTAAATATGGCCGCTGTAGAATGTTAGCAGTAGGTGTTAAACAATTAGAGATTTAGAGATCTAGATTATCATCTTACTACCTATTTCAAAAAGACTACGCAGTCTCAAAGCGATATATTATTCTTGATTGTGTTAACTTAATTGAATGCAATGAAAACATAACAGCATATAATCTATCAGCTGTTTTACGGTTGAAAAGGTATATGGACTCAAATACCTAATATTAATGCAAACCCTTATAATTCAATCAACGTACTTCACAAGTTAGCTAAATAGAGACAGGAAGCATATCGTTGTCTCTTCATTTCTCTACATCACTTGAGATATTTCAAACCATTAGTTTTGTAATTGTGCAGTTTCATGATATATATCATATATTATCGTTCTTAATAATTTTGCAAACAATATAGCTTACGCTTTTCTGCCTTCGTTTTGTTAGCAAAATTTTAAAATGCAAACTACTTTCGCAGTGTACTCTCCAGTGCCACTTCTTGTAAGTCTTCAGATGAGGCCCAGGTAACGACCAACAGCGATACGGCTTCAAGGAGTCAGGATTCACTATTTAAAGGTTGAGAGTTATCCGCCATTCTAACGCCTTCAGTTTGAGAGCTGTGAACACACGAGCGAGTTGTGAATAAAATCCGCCTCGCTACATTTTTCAACGTAATGTCTACACCTACACGGGTCAATTGGTTAAACATTTTCAGCTATGATATGGCTGACACTTGGTGTCAGGAAAAAGGTTACAGCTGAAAACTATTCAGATTATTGCGGAGGAATTACGAAATGTCTAATCAATCGCAATGCAAGCCACAAATAAAGTATCCCAGTATGGAAACGTATCTTTCTCTTTCATGTTAACTGGCTTTATTTCTCTCTCCGTTTATATGTATTTATTTATATATATATATATATATATATA
Organism: Acanthosepion pharaonis; assembly: GCA_903632075.3. Classification (NCBI taxonomy): domain Eukaryota; kingdom Metazoa; phylum Mollusca; class Cephalopoda; order Sepiida; family Sepiidae; genus Acanthosepion; species Acanthosepion pharaonis. The sequence continues at coordinate 1,346,986 of CAHIKZ030000946.1, forward strand.
TATATATATATATATATATATATATATAATTATATATGTATTAACAATATATATATATATAACAATATAATTATATATATATATATATATAAATATATATATAATTATATATATATATATATTAACAATATAATTATATTTATATATATTAAAAATATAATTAAATATATATAATTATATATATATATTTAATAATATATATATACTAAAATATAATTATATATATTAACACTATATATACATTAAAATATAATTATATATCTATATATATATATATATATATATATATATATATATATATATATATATATATATATATATATATATATATATATATATATATATATATATATATATATATATTATAATACTATTATGTAAAAATATGTATTCATCGAGACATAGAAATTAACGTGTTTCGGAACTAAAAAACTAAACTTTAAATTAAACTCATAATTAAAGTTTCTGTTACATTCTAAATCCATGTTGATTACTTTAGAAAAATTATTTACCTTTTAAGCCAAACATTATTATATAGTTTAAGTTGGACGGGGAAAATGATTATAAAATTTAAAAGACATTTTTGACGAATCAGGATACAAGTCTGATTTAAGTTGCAAACTGCAAATATAGCTTAAGGGATATGTGAGTGTTTGTAATTTCTGCCCATCGATACTGGCTTCATTATATGAAGATATATCATCCTGTGTGCTTGTAGAGTTATCCATAAGAGTAATTACATTTTAATTATTTTTCATTTATTTTTTTAAGTTTTACAAAATACATTGGGGATGTATAACAGAGGCTGCAAAAATATTAATTGATGTCTTATATATTTTTATTTTTATTTATAAACATCTAAAATCACACATTTATTATATTTATTATATATTATATATGATATTGTTAAAAATAAGGCTTAAAGTTTAGGAATTTTTATTCCGCATATATAGCGTCTATATTTGTGATCTAATAATAGATATATAATTGTAATTTCTTAATTAACTAATTATGTTCTAAAGTAAGTATAATGCAGTGTCTGCAAAAACAGTTATATGATTTCTATGATTTAATACTTTATATATCTTTATTTTTAAGGATCTTAATAATATATAACTTTTCATGTAGTCACAAATATATGGATAGTTTAAAGACCGACAAGTTCTCGTTTTTTTTTAAAAATTTCCATTTTACTTGGAGTGTTTTATTTGAAACATTTAAGTGCCAAAATTATTTGGATAGGGATGTTTGGTTTCGTTGAAAGATGTTGGCTCCCCCTTAATTTAAAATTATTTTTAGTGCTACCAATATATATATATATATATATATATATATATATATATATATATATATATATATATATATATATATATATATATATATTGTTTAAGCTTGGATAAGCATGGAATAATAATAATACAAGACAAAATGTACGTAAACAAAATGTATTGAAACAAGGAAAAAGGTACACAATATTTACAGTTAGTTTTGTATATTCTTGGGAAGAGAACAAATAGACACCCGGATTAAATAACAACGGATATTCACCTGTACTATATATATATATATATATATATATATATATATATATATATATATATATATATATCTGTTTGAATAAAAACAGACCACGTTAAGATTCCATGTAATAAGCTATTTCACCATAACCCTTTAACTGAGTTCTGGATCATCAGACTTTACTTCCAAAAGCTGAAATGAAAAATGAAAAAAAAATCACACGTTTTTGACGGACCTCATCAAGTATACGTAAAATTAACGAAGTGAGGAAGTAAGGTCGGAGAGAGTATATGAGTGTGTCATATGTATCATTTCAATTTCCTATTTTTAACCCCAGTGCGTCGGCTAGATGTTGCTCAGATTTAACGCGTCTTGTCTCTAGATATAGATGGCTAAGGGGTGAAGGAGAAGACCGACATTAAAGGAAGAAGCTACAACAACCCCAATCAATTGCACGACAGGTTTGTCAAAAACGTGTGAATTTCTTTTCATTTTTCATTTCAGCATTTTTCTGATGACCCAGAATCCTGTTAAAGGGGTTATGGTGAAATAGCTTATTACATGGAATCTTAACATGGTCTGTTTTTTATTCAAACATATCTGCTCTGAATTTTACATTGAGCACTCTGGATAACATCCTCTACGGATTACCTAAGTTTGCATAAACTATATATATATATATATATATATATATATATATATATATATATATATATATATATATATACAAATCGTCGTCATTCTCCTTTCTTAATTACTAAACCGCATCAGCTAACGACCGTGTGACCTCTACTCCACAATAAATATGTTTCAAGGAAGAGAGGGTGAACTTCGCAAAGCATTTCCCTATTATTTTATTTACTTGACTGGTTGCAGTTTCGCCAATATGATGGACAAATCCAAACACTTCAAAATTTGTAATTTGGCTCCAGAAAGAAATATTTATGTTTGATCAGTTGTATTGTTGCATGCTCAAGTCTAAGAAATCAAAAATTTTGATAATGACAAAGTAATAAAATATTAATTTTCTTAAAAAAAATATTATTTACCAGAATATCCTATAAATAAAATAAAATTGAAAAAAATCATTAAACCGAGAAATAGATTTTTTGTCAAAGTATTTTCCAAATAAATCAGATTATTCAAAATTCATCGATTGGATTGCGAAATTGAAAGAGACCTTTGTAAATCTCGACAAAAAATGTTACCGATAACTTCAGGAATGCTAAATACTGTACAGAAATGCTGATATTAGTAAAATAGAACATTATCATCACTTTATTATGTCAGTTACTTTCCTAGGGTCTTGTATAGCTTTTCTACATATTTAAACAGCGTAATATTTTCTATTGGCATCGATGAAATTGCAACAACTTCTATTTCACGTCGTCATGGTCAACATGAAATACTACAAAATATTAATAACATCTGACTGAAAAATTTACGCCGGTTTTTATATATATATATATATATATATATATATATATATATATATATATATATATATATGTACATATATCTATATATATGTGTGTGTGTACACAAACACACACACGTGTGTGTATGTATCGAGTTGGACGAAGACATTTAGGCATATCTTCCCCGTGCTTATTACAAGTTGAAACACATGCAATATATAATCTCCACCACCTGCTGTTTCCGTAGCAAGTAATTTTTCAGGGTTGAATTATCACCCGCATTTCATCTATTTCTACTATTTATATATATATATATATATATATATATATATATATATATATATATATATGATTATTTGAATTCTCTATGTAATCAGTGTTTCAGGAAATGTTTTATTGTGGAAGGAATGTAATCTCAATTAACATTTTCCTTGACGAACTTTAAATGCAATTTGACACCATAAAAACGTATGTAGATTACAATGAACAAATAAGAATTCTAAACATGAAACCGATCGACGAAAAAGCCTGTAATATGAAAATGAAGTTAAAACGCCTTAACTTTGAGCCGTATGAATTTCCTCAAAAGTATTGAATGATAATAATTAGGGTACTGTGAAAGAATTGAAACTTGCGGCAAAATTCTGTAATTCCAGGTTAACTGAGGTCTGTTACTTTAAAAAAGTAAAACTAAAAAAGTTACAATGAAAAAACTGACAATGGTTTCATTTCATCGAAATAGACGTTAAACGTTATTACCTCCTCCATCTTCTCTGTTAATTTTCTTTTTTTCTTTGTTTGTTTGTTTGATTGTTTCTTTCTTTCTTCAATAGAACCACCCAGCGTTTCAAATATCTTTTACTTCCGCCTTATTTATGGCCCCTTTGCGAGAGACACACACACACACACACACACACACACACACACACACACACACACACATATATATATATATATATATATATATATATATATATATATATATATATATATATAAAGAGCTATGTAATGTACCAGTGTACCAGGTTGAGAAATGGTGCAGGATAGCAGCCCTTGATGACGGTGGAAGGAGTCTCTCTTAGCTTTGGTTAGCAATCCTTTAATGTTGGTTTCACGTTTAAAATGACTTCAGATGAGAAGGAATACTCATCTCAGCTTAACCCGGTTTTTATATTGCCTCTGTCTCTTGAAAGGCGTTTACTGTCTGATAATAACTGTGATAATCCGAAGAGGTTAATCTCCGTGATAAAAACACATTTGGACTGTCGTTCAGAGTTTCCGTGGCAAGTCTTTTTTCCATCGTTACATTTTTTTCGACAGATTCAAAGAATGTGGATGGTCCGACACACGCCTTCACCACTTGAAACAAACCATTGTGTTGGTTTTCTGAGTATTACATCTAATTAATTCCACACATATCCGGCTACTGCGATAAAGTCTACGAAACTTCATCTTGCCACTTGAAATATACGAACTCTCGAGGAAAACAAATCAGCACCAGAAAGAAAAAAAACCTCTGGTTACATTAGAGCTAAAGTAATACAACATTGATATAGCTGCACTGAGAATTAACCATCAGTTGACTACATGAAATGAGAAAGCAAAATAAGACATCTAACAATGTTCTTGTTGCACTTGGATACATTACCTTCTACTGTACTGTTTGTAGCCTTTTGTGCAATTCTCGAGCCAGTCATAAAAAGTCATGTTCATCATAGACATGCAGATAATAAGTTCGTGGTCGTCGGAATCTCATAGGTCGAACTCGACGGGAGAGTACATCATGAACACACATATAATAATTACAATCGGATAAATTGTTACTACATGCCGTGATATATATTATTTATCATTAACATTCTTTGAAATTTCCAGGAATGCAATTACTTTTTGTGTTAAATAAATCATGATGTAATTAATACATTTTTGGCTGAGAATCCTCTGCAGACCTGCGAAACAATCCATATGGTTGTGGCATGTCTAAAATAGAATCAGATTTGAAAATAAACTGTTATATAATAAATCTTCAGGCAGTGTAAATCTTATCGTGATAGAAACTTGAATTGGCAGGCCGAATACAAAATGAAAACTCTTCTTGAGAAGACAAATGTCTTATTGATACAATATTTCAAGACTGGAACATTCATTGACTATGTCAATGCATTACATTAATTTTTTTTAAATTTAGTTTTGACAGAATTCTTATATTTTTTCATTTGATGGGAGTAAGAGAGTATAAAAATTGCCCATATTGTCCATTTTCTTTTTTGACTACTTCTTTGGCCATTTTCAAAATGTGATTTTTCTTCTCTTTTTTTTTTTGAGTATTGCTAATTTCTCTTCATGTTTGAAAATGGCTAATGAAATGGTCGAAAACTTTTGCAACAGTGGACAATACGGGAAGTTTTTATATTGTGTTCGGCCTGAAGATTTTAGAAAACGCAATTTTCATACAGTTACCTGAAAATTACGTCAGCTACTGTCACGTGTGGAGACATTGTTAGTATAGATGTGTTGCTGAGATTCAACCATTTTCTTTTGATTTCACGTTATTGTTGTGTACGTGTGTTTGGGCGAGTAGTAATTCTGTTAAGAAAGGTGAACTAGTGAAAAAGATTTGGCGTAGATTAATATTTGGGTAATATTCAATGACGACACTCTCTAGTATTTTCCGCTATCCTGAATAACCTATTCCATCTAAATAATCTTAAAATAACTATAAACACTTCCAAAAACATTATGGATATACTCAGATCTTCAAACACTAATTGCAATATTTCTGAAGAAGGTATTTATAAAATAGATTGCTAATACTGTTCCTCACAATATATTGGAGAAACAAGTAGAATTTTTTTTAAAAAAATGCATTCATGGACACAAAACAGACCTCACAAAAAACAACTTAGCTAATGCACTAGTCATACCTAGAAATAAATTCAAACACAATTTTGATTTTAAAAATGCTAAGCTCATAAGAAAAGAAAATAACTCAGTCAGGAGGAAAATCCTCGAGAGTGCTGGCATTGAATATTACCCAAATACTAATCTACGCCCAGGCTTTTTCCCTATTTCACCTTCCTTAACAGAATTAATATTGTGCCAAACAAACGAAACACAACAATAACGTGAAATCAAAAGAAACTGGTTGAATCACAGAAACACAGCGATGATAACAATATCTCTACACGTGACAGTAATTGACGTAATCTTTTATTCACAGAATGATATTAGCGTTCTCCAAATTCTTCCAGTTGCTAAAGACATTTTGGCTTTGTTATTATTAGTAAGTTTGTTTAAATAATTTCATTTCGTTTTTTACCTTGAGAAAGTTCACATTGGACGAAACGCGTCGGCAACTATTACAGTTTTCCTATTGTCATATATATATATATATATATATATATATATATATATATATATATATATATATATATATATATATATATATATATATATATATATATGCGTGTGTGTATGCATGTACGTGAGTATGAAAACCAAAGAATAGCTTTCAGAAAATGCCTTTGTGAAAAATTCTATTTTCGAGAAAATCCACTTTTTTCCCCTTTTTAAGCAGACTTGTTCGTTCCTTTTTAACTAAAAAAAAAAAAAAAGACACGAATATATCAAGCCTCCTAAAGGCATGTAACAATCTGTCCCATTCTACAAAAGACTTTCCGAGTGAAAGTCGTACCCGAGGCCGTTAAATTATCTCTGTACTACGTCCGCATCCCGGCAGCCTATGACAATAGGGATTAGTCTGTTTACACACAAAGCATTCAGCCATGAGCTTCTTTATTGCACATTGTCGTAAATATCGTCGATCAGAAGAGAATCTTTGGTAGCGAAGGAATAATGCTGTCGAAGGATTTTAAATGACCCTCGTAAATAGGTAAAAAGAAACGTGCAAGGAATGTTAAAAAAAAAACGTTAATTTAAATTAATTGTATAGATTTGAGTAAATAGGAAATAGTAATGGACTTGTTAAAATGCTTTGATAAAATACTGACAATTTTCTTGTTAAAGAAACGAATAACATTTTAACTTTAAAATCGTTGAGAATATTATGTTATTATGAGGTGAATCAAAACTTGGAAAGTTGAGTTAACCCTTTGATCCTTGACCACCGCTTTATCGGTAGTAGAGAAAAACGACGTAATGTTCAGCCACCGGTTGAACAGTGGTAGAAAAAAAATGACTTAATGTCCAGCTACCGGTTGAGCGGTTGGTAAACTATTTTTCTACCGAGAAAAATTACATACCAATTATTTGCGAATTCTGACCCAGCAGCTCAGGCAGAAGGGTTACAAATGTTCAGGAAAGCAAGGCTAAAATAGGTAAACGATGATGACTTTACAGAGACATCGGGAAGAGGCATGGCACGTGGAACTATAATTGTATACCCCATTAGACAAAATAAAGTGTTCAGTTCGAAATTCCAATTACCTGAAGAAGGCCGGTGCGTACAACGGCCGAAACTATTGCAACAATATAAATATGTTATTCGGAAATTCCAAATTTTTCTAATAAATGCTGTACTATTAACGTTACATTCGTGTTGATGGTGTTCGATAGCCCAGATAGGCAGTCCCTCTGAGCGTAGGAAAACCCTAATTATAAAACTCCGCTGCCTTTCGGCCATATCCAAACACAGAAAAGGCTGTGGAAGTAAATCCAGACAGAAAACGCGGAGTGGAGACCCAAACATGGTTGCCTATCAACGCTGATAACTTTCCCGAAACTCGTGAAGACAAACCGTTCCAAAATGTAATACCCTGTATTATTTTGGGCTTTTGGAAGTACGGCCGAGAGATGGGGCATGCAATATGGGCAGGGATTAGCTTCCATATTCCCTCGTCCAGGCTTGCGTCCTGGACAGTTCACAGCAATTTTCACTGAATTTGAAACAATGCGGGCTCAACCTTTAGCCAAGGTAAACAGATGACTTCTCCATTAACATATACACTCATAGTTAAATTTCCAGATCAATTCTGCGGACACAACAGATTGGTATAAAATGTCAATTGGAATAAAATCTTAGATTTTGCCGACGCGTTTCGTTTTCTGACTTTTTCAAGGCAAAAATTAAATCGACATTTTTGGTTGATATAGTTACATTAAAAAATCCAAATTTAAAAAGATAGACGCTTCTGTCAAACCCTTTTTTCTTGTTAATGTAAAAAAAAATCCTTTACTATAAAGGTAATTTACATTAACCAGAAAAAAAATGCTTAGACAGAAGCGTCTTTCTTTTTAAATTTGGATTTATTTTAATGTAACTATAGCAACAAAATCATTTCGATTCAATTTTGCCTTGAAATGTCCGAAGACGAAACGCGTCGGCAAAATATAAGATGTTTTTGTCCATATAAACTCATGTATTTTTTATTCTTTAAAAATATCAGCCATTTTCAATGTTCATGATGATATATCCGCTAGTGTGGCTGGGTATATGTGGGATGACTCATTAAATTGAAACACCATCTCTTGAGAAGTTACCAACAAGGACTGTAGTGCTTCTCTGTATCTATTAATTGCGACTCTGTGACCAATTAGTAACACATCGATTAAGGCTTTCGAAAGTTTTCACATGTCTGTTATCAAAAGGATTTCTTAGATCAACCATTTGTATTGTTTCCAGCTAGGTCCACACGGTGGTACACGTTGATATACATTCCCCAGGATGATATTACCAATTTGTCAACGCTGTTAAAAATAAAACACTGATCTACATACGGTGAAATCGCTTTGAAACACCGGTTCCGTGCGATCACCGTAGTTAAGCAACGTTGTGAATTGTCACGAGCCAAATGAGTAAACGTTTGTGAATATTGCAACTATGGATGTGTGGGTGGTGTAATTCATAATGGCACGGAATTTTTAACCGGAGAGACGGAGCCGGGCCTCATTTCCTTTTGGGATTGCTATATTCACTTTTAATCACTTACGTACAAATACCCTTGGAAAGTTATGACTTCAACTCTTCTTTTCCAGCTATGGGTTAATTAGTAAAACTTCTATCAGTGAAATTAATTTTATCCCACCCCCACCAAAAAAAAAAAAAAAATAACAAATATATGCTTACACGTAAAACAAATATTTACTTGCGTTTGATTCAAATTTCTTGTTCAATTTGTCATAAGATTAAAAGAAAGAAACCATATTTGTCGACTGAATAGATGAGGTATACAGCTGATGATTTAAAAACTATCTTATTTAATATCGGGAAAAAATACGCTTATCTTTGAATGCCAATGATTTCCAAATGTCTGCTAGTGAGGTGATCTATAATACATCTATTCAGCATTATTCTTAACCTGCGAAAAATTATATAATTATGCAAAAATGTGTACCCCTCATATACTTTCATTTTATTTATCAAATACCGACACATTCATAGGTAAAAAATAAAAGATAAAATCGACCCAACATAAAAAACTGACGCGTAAAAACGAAGTATATATATAGACTTAAGACGTGTAAAGATATATTTGAAGATGAACCAGCCATAACACAAACACACGCACTATATATAGCCACAATATTATCAGCAAATTTTCTCAATTAATAACTTATAAAACGCTGAAGATACATATTTATGATATTGCTGATTTTATTTAGTATTCGATACAATTTCTGATTTGTTCTCCTATGTCAGAATTAGCGATGTTTAGCTATTAAATATGGAATCAAACAGACAAATGTCGAGAAAACATATTCAGAAAATCTATGCCACTTCAGAGTATTCGATTTTGCTTTCTTTCTCTATGCCTGAAATTCGGTCCAAGATTAAACAAAGCTCATTAAATATCTATAAGCAATATGAATTACTAAAATTGGTAGAATCAGAAATAGGTAACCTATATCTGTTATGTCCTTTTTCCAATTAATTTGCTAGTTCTCTGACAGATATATCCTGTCCATGGTTTTGCAATAATCATTATTATTGATTTAGAGGCGATATTTAAATATACATCGAAAGAGAAAAAATGACAAACACTCATGTGATATTTGTAAATTACATTCTGCCAATTATGTAAATGAATTATAGGTATTTACTCCATCATGTACGAGACGATAGTACAATGAGAAATATTCAGTGGTTTTTGAAGACTAATTCAGACACATACTTCCCCACATATATTGGCTGCTAAACAAATACTATTTTTATCAATATATTAACAAATGTCAGTTTCATTTCATTTTTTATGTATTAGCTTGAGTCATGGGTAATTCCCGTTTAATGACTAATTTGTTCACAGAATTAACCGTTGCTTAAATATCTAACAGGTAATTATTCTTAATATTTACATATATTTAAATATATCATAGGTGAATACTTCGAGTATTGTTGTCAAATCTGGTCTGATGCCCCTGTTACATAATTAGAGATTCTTGATAAAATCCAACGACGAATATGCAATGATATTGATGTTGACATGGCATCTTGTCTTCAGTCGCTTCACCCACCACCGTATCGAAACTTCCATGTGTCTTTTCTAGAAATAATTTCATGGTAATTGTTCTTACAAAAAATCCTCCATGATACCTAGACTTTATTAATTTAAATGAAGTAGTGGCTTTAGTGGCCTTAGTGGTTTCTTTCGTTTTAAATTTGAAAAGGCGAGATGAAACCAAAGGTTCTATGCTAAGAGTTTTTTCTACAGAACTTCTTATTTGTGTAAATCATTTCCGGTTTCTTACATCCCAAACATCTCTGATTGCCAAAAATTTAAATGCAATACCAATCGTTATATTCTATCTTTATTCCCTTTCTTTTAGTTGTCTCTCTTGTTAATAATGTTTTTCTTTCTCATATGCTCTAACACTCAGTAGCCGCTTGTATTTTAGTAGTTTTATTATCTTACTTGGGCTGAAATGATATAAAAAGTATTGAGAAATGTGATATATACGTGAAAGTCGAACACGAAAAGCAGTTGAATGACAAGCATAATTTTTGCCAAAAAGTCCGAAGAGATGAGCTTCATGTCGCCCGTGTGGTGTGATAGTGCATTATTTATATCTTAGAGTATAAAATCGAATATTTTAAGACATGTCAACCCTGGGAAGTTTAAATATATCATATGAAAATATGGAAAATAGATTGCATAGAAAAATGCTCAAAAACAATATCAGTAGTGATTTTAAATCCATTGCTTAGATGTGACACTTGGCCGAAATTATGGGGCACCTAATTAGGATCGAACTCATTACACAGTCGTAATTGTTCTAACGAGACAAATCTGCCAACCATTATACCATGTTAGGTGTCCAAAGACAAATGTTATGGACAAGGATAAATCTCTAAAATAAAACACATGAACTTCATGAAATAAAATTAATATTATGTGTGTGTCGGGATTGTCAAGGTGTTATTCGGACTATGGTCATAAAACAAAAGAAAGGACAATGCACATTCCGACATCTTGAATCTGAAAAATGGTGCATAAACGTTTGGACAAAATGCGCATTGGGCTCATCAATACAAATAATATTCTCCTCAATGACATTGCAAGCCAGCATAGAGAATATATGACACAGTACAAAGATTTTAGCACGGGATTGGTTGGTCTGTACTACCGTCCCCATCGCTCACTCGAAATTACACCAACCTAGTGTTATTCTTTCTAATCGCTTCAAAACGGCTTCAAGAATTTGTCGAAAATTTATTTTCACATAATTACCTAAAGAATTTTACTCAAAAGTTATCGAAGACCTGCCTGATATGTGTCAAGAATTCATTTAAATAATAGTGAATATATAATTGTACGTTACGTTTTCAAGAATAAAGTTGATAAAAAAGGAAATTATTTGTGAACCATCCCAATATTTATTTTAAAACTTTTCTTGATATAAAAATTACTATTCTATTTTCAGTAGATTACCTTCTGTTATGTTGTGTTAGAATCACACTGAAAACAAACTTAGTAGGTAATTCAGATTAGGGCATATATTGATCCTAATCAAACTGCCCATTGGGAACCTTAAAATAAAGTTTGATATCGGTGTTGATCCCATGATGCACCTAAATAGGTTTTATACCCCCTGCTCTAACAGAACATTGAATCACATAGGAGCATCGACCGTGGGAATAAAATGTATTTTAAAGCCACCAACTAAAACATCGGGCTTCAAAAGATGTCGATATATGCATCAACATTAACAACGAAGTGAACCCTGCGAGACAGAGAATATACAAACACCAAGTATTCATGATAAGATGAAGTTAAGAAATGTTCGACCTTAGAAGAGTGAGATGGAATGCCTTAAATCCATTCGGGAAGATCAAACGTTTCAAGAAAGACCCGAAACCACATACACTTTATTTTCATTGTCGTATATTTCCGCTTATAAATCGTCCTTTAGATAAGACGAGTTAAAAAATCTAACACATTTTCAGGAATACATTCTATACCCATCGTATAAGACGACTGCTTATTGATTATATTATTATGATGTTAATGGAAATGTTACTTACTGTATCCTTAGAAATTGAAAAGAAACGTAAAAACAAAACCGATTCTATTTCATGTTTTCCTACACACGTCAACTAAAAGTGAAATCATTTTTTGTTTACGTTTCATCACGTGATCTCTTACGAACCCTGATTCTTTTTCTTCCTTTTAGTTTCCTACATTGAGTTATTTTTTAACAGCAACGTGATAGTGCATTTTTAATGAGAAATGAATATTGCATTGTCCTAAATGTTATTACTGCCATAATTTACACTACAATGATGATTATTGTATTTAAAGATAGCTAAAGATTACGACGAACGCAATCATATATCGATGTGTACATTTTCTCAGCTGAGTTTTCATGGATCCAAGTTGATTTTATTGATATGGAACTATTCTTCGAACATGAAAATTATTATGAATTTTCGACAGTGGCATATAAGGAAGAAATGGTTTTATTACTTTATTATCTGTATATTTGTCAATGTCAATGTCTCCATAAATGTTAATGGTTATTCATCAATGGTTATTTATCGAGGTTAGCCTACAGATAATCATCAATTGGAATTTAAGGTATCTTTTTAAAATTGTAGTAATTTTTACCGGTGATTTTTTTTTATATTTAAAGGTCGCCTTAAACGTGGAAATATACGGTATGTTAATTTGACGGCGTCCTCAAGTAGATAATAAATATTTTACATATGAAACATTTAGTCTTGTTTTGGTACATTTCTATAATTATATTACACGGGTATAATTTAATTAGCACCGCTTTTAAAAATAAAAATTTACATTTTTAATTATTTAACATCTGCATACTTTGACGATAAATAATGGGGAATGCAATATGTCTCTTGAGGAAGGATGGAAATAATTTGACGTGGCACATAAATTTCCTACTTAATTTTTCCCATACCTCATACCGCATCATGTTTACTTTCTTCTTTTTATTTTGAACTTGGAATAATGGTTTGAGCCTCCGATTCAATTCGCTTCCCATCAATCTAAAATGGAAGAAAATATTTGCTCACCTCAAAGGATTAAGTTGATAAGTTTCGAAATGCATTTCGTTTCTACAACGAGGAAGGCGTTTTCCAAAGCCGCCGTAAAAAGGAACATTTCGTGTGCGATTTCTATTGTTGGATTAAAGTTACTCCGTTCAGATTGTAGAAGCTTTTTCGCTCTGAATAGAATCTGCACATCGTTGAATTAGAGTACAATACAATCAGTGAGTTAACTTAGTACATAACTATTGTTATGTATACAAAGTGCTAACCAAATATTAACGTTATTTGAATAGAATGCTTGTATCTGTATGCTTTTCATGCGTCCTAGCACTCATCTTTCGAATTCATTCTCTAAAGAAACATCTTTTTCTACAATTCTTTATATTTTCAGCAATCCATTCTCCGTAAATTTCTGAGGAGTATTTCTCGTATTTTATCATTATTGGTATATTATTTTTTACTAATGGTTAAGAATGTCTGTTTGAGCTGGTAAAATGAGAACAATTAATATTAATATTTTTTATATAGATATATTGATAAAAATTGTGAACATTATAAATACACAGTCCTCATTATAAAAATTATGTAGTACAATGAAAACATGAAATTTACATATTCAGTTCTCAACCGGTTTAAGTTTGAGCTCACACAAGAAATTGACTCTAGCTGTAAAATTAAAAGAAAGTTTCATAAATTTCATTATCTTAATGTGTGTGTTTGTATATATATATATATATATATATATATATATATATATATGACCGATTCATCAATCCGGACCACTATCCATTACTCTACCATACCTCTAACTTTAGTCTTTATCTCTCTCTCTCTCTCTCTATATATATATATATATATATATATATATATATATATATATATATATATATGAATCGGAGAGTTGAGTTCAAATTGAGTCGAATCTGTTATATTCACTTACTGTCTTCCATCTTTTCACCCATATATATATATCTTGGAGTAGAAGTGGCGGTTGCATGCAAATACTTCAACAGTAAACCTGTTGGATCTAGATGTGTGTCCAGCAGCACGCTTAAATTCATGCAGACGACGATCGAGGAAAAAAGGTCACCGGAGCAGTTGCCATGAAAATATTTGTAGAAAAGACATGAGGATTCCACTCACGTCCTTGAGAAAGGTACTGAAGTCGAGATGCCAATTCAGGATCGATTAAATTGCAGAATATTCTTTGGATTTTGTCATAAACCCCGAGATCATTAGCTGCATAATAGATTTGGCAACAGTATTCAGCGTAACGCTGAATGGTAGATTTGTAAATGTGCAAAAAGAATGCGTAAGAAAACCTTCTGGCATGAAACAGTGTCCCAAATTTTCTCCCATTTGATGCATCAATTGATTCAATGTAGTCATTCTATTTAAGTCAGTTGAAAAAGTGAGTCGAAGAAGACGTAGAGTGTGGCTCTATGGTTATCAAATGAGAGTAGTTGCGTTTTGGAGCCATAAAGATTTACGAGCCAATTATTTATTTAAAAATATGATTCCAACTCGCGACATAAGAGGTCTCATGTTTCAAAATAAGAGCCGAAAACTTCAGTATAATTATTTGAATTAAATTGAGTTAAAGTGAGCTCTGTTCCATCTTCAAGCGAAATTTTTTTGGATTAACGTATTTCTGAAATTTACGTGTGTGACGGTGACACCGGGTCCAGGGTCGAAACCTTTGGTTACGGCGTCAACTGTGACGTCGCTCCTCCTGGTCGCTCTTCGCTGTTCCAAGCGTGCCGTTCCAACCCTTGGTTAGATGATTACCAGCCTCGCCTTTCTCAACTCGCTTCCAACACCTGGTTACTAGGGTAACTGTACTGATCTCCGGTCTGTCTACCCACGTTGTGATTAGATCTTAGACAGACGGGATCAAACAAGGATTGGGGCCGTATGCAAGTTGAGTCCGACGGGGTGGCAAAACACAAGTAAAAGAGAAAAAAACTCACGAGACAAAAAAATTACTGATAAAAAGGGTAACAACCTTTTATATCTAATGTTCGTTACATAAAAAATTGTTCTTACTTCCCGACCCGCTTTGTGGATCAGGCACCAAGCTCCTATCATACAACTTAAAGACTTCGAATTGTCTACTCTTCAGAATTGTGTATGTCGGGTGTGGTCTAGTTCGACACTGGGGCTAATCTCTACCAGTCGTTCACAGCTGATTCTTCTCTTCGGCTTGAGTTGGACGTATTTCTTCACTTCGATTTGGTTTGGTCGAATTTCTGTTCTTGGGCTTGGTTTGATTTCAACTTCTTCTTCTTCC
This sequence comes from Acanthosepion pharaonis, assembly GCA_903632075.3. NCBI lineage: Eukaryota > Metazoa > Mollusca > Cephalopoda > Sepiida > Sepiidae > Acanthosepion > Acanthosepion pharaonis. The sequence goes on from CAHIKZ030000946.1 coordinate 1,362,677, forward strand.
GTCCTGCAACTCTTTTCTGTCGACTGAGGTTGAACTGATTTGCTTGTTTGGCCTGCAACTTTACTGCCTGTCTGAGGTGGACCCTTCTCGCTGCCGTCCGGGGCTGAACTCTCTGTCGTCCGAGGTGAACCCTTCTCGCTGCCGTCCGGGGCTGAACTCAACTGCAACTCTTTGTCGTCCGAGGTGATCTCTTCTCGCTGCCGTCCGGGGCTGAACTCTCTGTCGTCCGAGGTGATCTCTTCTCGCTGCCGTCCGGGGCTGAACTCTCTGTCGTCCGAGGTGATCTCTTCTCGCCGTCCGGGGCTGAACTCAACTGCAACTCTCTGTCGTCCGAGGTGATCTCTTCTCGCTGCCGTCCGGGGCTGAACTGATTTTTGTCGATTGGGGTTCTGCTTTTATTGACGCCGCAACAAACTTGGGTGGGTCTGTCGGCGTCAGGGTTTTCTCGATAATTCCAAAAGTCGCACTACTTCTGATTTCCCATTATCGCTCTTATTTTCACCCCTACTTTCTCACAGTGCCTCTGATGGGGAGGCGCATACCCATCTCTCCCGGTCTCTCGTATGTCAGGTGACCGTTTTCGACCAATGGGTCTTGATCGAGCGTCCTTTCTCCTCTTCTCGCATATCACGTGACCGCTTTCGGCCAATGAGATTCCGGGGCGTGGCTTATCCCGTCTTGTCCTGGGAAAAAGACACCTTGCTAAAAAAAACAAAATCTAATTTGGCCTTTTTCGCACGTACGAAAAATGACAATCTCGGCCTTTCTCACCTTCCTGGTCTTTGTCAAAACAGCCTGCCGCTAATTAGATGTGACTTCAGGAAGGATTTTCGCTATCTGTGAGCCAAGAACAATCGTTTTTCACCTCTTTGTTTTGTGCCCAGACCTGATAGTCTAAAATCTTAATTATCTGAATTGAAAATGTCTTCACTTCATCATCGTGGGAGTTCTGATTTTTAACAGGTCAGAATCTGTATACAAGTCCAGCGGTCACCTCCTCATCCCAAAAGACACCTTTCCCCGATTAATAATTCGTTTCCCATTGTTCTAAAAAATCCCATTTCTCCAAATTGATAATGAGTCTCCTACACAAAAGTAGGCCAGATGCTTTGACCGACATTTTTATCAATCGTACATATGTTCATACACTTTTACCAAGTCTGTTTTCTTTCTTTCTTTTAATTACTTTCAATTCTATTCTCCCAAAATACAATTTCCATTGTTCACTTGAAATTTGGTCAGGCGCTCCGACCTCGATACCTCTTGACACCTGTTTTCGCTAATGACCGGCCTTTTGCATTTTTCTTTCTCTTTCTCTTTTTCTTTCTCTTTCTATTTTTCTTTTTCCCTTCCTTTTTTTTTCTCTTGGGATCGCCTAAGTACAAGTAGAGAATTATTGTCGTCTAAAAAAACTAACAACTGGTTAATAAACCGAATAAAAAAATTAAATCATATTTCTATGAATATTTCTTTTTTTCTAATAATGCAGGGTGCCACAGGTGTTTTAATAATTGAAATCAAAATTACAGCTAGGGCGAATTGTTTAAATTGGGTAGGCGTGTGTTGGTTGTTAATAATAAGTATCAGTATAGAGCTACTTTCATAGATGTCAAGTCAAGGAAAGGTGGGGGTGTCTAAATTTGAAACGGAAGATGTATTAACCCTAGTATGGTTGGCGTGTCTATGGAGATTTATTTATTTTTTTATGAAAGAGATTTGTGCATATATATATATATATATATATATATATATATATATATATATATATATATATGTGTGTGTGTGTGTGTGTGTGTGTGTGTGTGTGTGTGAAAGAAATTATTAGGAGAATTTGAGATAATCATAATTAAGTAATTCATCAAGTCTAGAAGAAAACTCAACAGAATGTAGAAATCACTGGATGGCCGTTTCGTCCTATATTTGGGAGTCATCAGCAGTGCGCATCCACCTACCGAAAATTAAAGGCTGACCGTTACGATACGATACAAGCGCCATACCAACTGTACCAACGAGCCTTGGTGACGAAGAAGTAAAGCTTTTAACTCGATATAGCGCCGCTCTTCACAAATGCTGAATTTCCCTTACCCATAGGACTATGGCCAAGGACCCTCGACTACTATTCCCAAGCTGCTCCATCCAGAACGTTAGAAACTATATCGAGTCCAATTCGTCACGGGGGCCCGTTGGTCTGACGCTTGTGTCGTATCGTAACGGTCAAGGTTCAATTCTCAGTGGTGGATGCGCTTTGCTGATGAGTCCCAAATATAGGAAGAAACGACAGCTCAGTGCTTTCTGTTGAGATTTGTTTTATACATACACACACACACACACACACACATATATATATATATATATATATATATATATATATATATATATATATATATCAAGTTGTCCCCAGGTTTATATACTTGGTTCTACTTTGATTTTAATTTTCATTAATGATCATAACAATAGCATTTGCTAGCAACTTGGTAGCTTAGTATGTATGCTGTTGACACAAGTATTTAGTTCTGTATTGATATTATTTAAGTCATTTCGGTCTGATAGGGTTTAATTAGTGGGTGATGACAGAAATGACCTTGAGTCAGTTGATAACTGGGCTAGCGGGGGTCATGTTAATATTAACGCCTCTAAAACTAATCCGCTCTTTGTTAATCTTCTGAAATAAACCTTTCTCCCACTTATTATATGAATGATGCTAACCTCCAGAAGAGTGACTCGTTGTGCGTTCTTCAGCTAAGGTTCTCGGCTGACCTGAAGTGGAAATACTATATTGAATTCAGTGAATATTGCTTCCAGATATAGCCTGGCCCTCCAAGCATATATCTGGAGTTCCTTGACATAATCCAAAGAAGAATAAGCAATATTTTTGATCCTGATTTGGTTACAGACGCTTTTCTACCTCTTATAAATTTGCTTCCTTATGTCTTTTCTATAAATACTTTCTTGGCAACTATTCTGGTACGCTCTTTAACAGAGTACCTAGAATTTATTAATGTAAGCACATCATAAGCCCGAGGAAAGTATTCACAACAATATACTGTTGATCTTGCTAGATGAAACCGTAAGATCTATGCTAACATTTTATTTTCTTACACTCCTCGCATGTGCAAATCCCATTAGTCTACAGGCTATCCAGCCAACTTTCATCTTCAAAAATGAAGATGCAATGTCAATCTCTTTCTACTGTCCTCCTTATTACGCATTTTTGTTTTTTCAGTTTCTGTCTATGTTTCTGAGATGACGTATTATGTACATTATTTACATTATTCGAACTATTGTTCTCATCTTTGTCGCCATATTTATTACAACGTTTCGGCCGTTATATACTCCGGGCACCTTTAGGTTTTTGGAATGTCGAACTGAACCCTTTATTTCGCCCACTCTACCCTCGGAAAACATAGAAATGAATACAATATGAGAACCAATAATATGAAGTGCCAGAGAAAACCGATAGCAACAACAAAAATTGTAAAAACATGCAGTAATAACAGCAAAAAATTGCAATATGAGCACTGGTAAAAAATGGTCGCTGAAGACATTAGGTTTATAAAAACCAGAAATTCATACACAGATGTCCTCAAGAACACATAGCACAGTGGCTGAAGTCGTTAGTTAGATACAGTGACAGGACCCAGGTAAGGCAGTGGAGAAATAGTAAACAATATTTTCAAGATGAAGATGGTTATTGCCGTGTGGCACAACGTTCAGGAAGACCAAACATCTTGTCTGAGCGAACGAAAAGAGCGCTGAAGTGGGAAAACATCAGAAACTCCCCTCAGAGCGTTAAAGATGTCGTCAGCAGCATGGAAATGTCTCTATATGCGATGAGAAAGCCACTGAAAAAATAGGCTATCAAAGAAGAGAAAAAAATCCTTAATTTCAAAGGTTAACAGTTAAGAGACATATGGACTAGGCGACACAATTCGAGAGCAATGTTTATGAACTTTGACAGTCTGTAATTTGGACAGATGAAAGTAAATTCTGTCAATATTATATTTCGAGACACGTTTATGCTTCGACAAAACAGACTTCGAACACTGAATTTCTGCAGGCGACCGTCAAACATGGAGGGATTGTATTTATGGAGTGGGGCGCTTTGTTTTGTTTTGTTTTTTTTATTTTTTGTAAATCTGAGCTGATTCTTGTTGGCTAGGGTTTGAATGGTCCAAAATACTGTCAAATATTATAAAAAGGATTACTCCCACTATTTGAAACCAATCAGATTCACAAGAATCACTACCTTTTTCATGAAGATGCAGCGGCATGTCATCAAAGCAAAGTAGCAAAAGTCACTGCTATGGGTAGCCAAAGTCCTGACATGAATCCAATAAAGCACGTTTGGGAGCACTTGTCCGAAAACGTCGAGAGCGAGTAATCAAAATCACGTCATGGAATCTCTTAAAGAAACATTGCTAAAGGAGGAGGAAATAATTGTTGATAACTTGATGAAATCCATGAAAAATCAAATAAAACCACCGAACCTAGCGAATGGAGGACATATTCCAAATACTATTTATGTTGAGTTAGGATTATGTAATCAAATCGTTATTTGTTTCTCATGGCTAAAAACATTTCTTAGGCCATTGTTTGTATATATATATATATATATATACTCAAATACTCCTAATACTTTCTATCATGTGTATATCATTGCTTGAACCGGCTTCTAATGCTCTAGAGTGAGCGGCTTGATTGTATTAGTCGTGGCTCCAGGGGGGCACAGTCCTATGATTAGAGAGAAACTCTGCAGAGCGAGCGGCGCTATATTGAGTCTGATTTGCAATCTCTTCGTCACCGAGGCCCGTTGGAACAGTTGGTATGGTGTTTGCTTGATAACCTAACTGTCAGGGTTTCAATTCTCGGTATTCAGTCCGCACTGCTGATGAGTCCCAAATATAGAACGAAACAGCCGTCCAGTGCTTTCTGAATTCTGTTGAGACTCGATGAATTACTTTTTTATATATATGCGCGTGCACATGTATAGTTTGGAAACACTCCCAGAATTAGCATTGACTGACCATAGCAGAAGTGTTAAAAGAAATGAAAAAGGTTTCTTAGGGACATTGAAAAATTGGATGGAATCAAAAAACTTAAACTTTTGAAAATTTTTTCAACGAATGCCAAAATTTTGTCCTGCAAGTCGTCAATGTTGAATGTTTTGACCATTGCAAAATTTAATAATGATTTTTTTTTTTTTTGGGCCTGACAAATTTTCTAAAAATATCATGTTTCACTTTTTTTAACAATATACAATACTTTTCTCTCATTTAAAGTAAATACAACTACATTTGGGATCAATTTCTAAAATAACTAGTGGTTTTTCACGAACCTTTGAACTGTAGTGTGTGTATATATCTCATCTGCGGTATTAAATGCACATTTTTAACGTTATCCTATCTTCTCCAGTTAAAAGAAATGCGAACCACACATTTTTTTATTCCCCATACGGACGTGTAAAACTAATGGTGCATAAATATCATTACACAATGATCAAAGGCATATTTATTTAAAGAGTTCACACATGATTGTTTTATTTTTGTCACTCATGTTTCTAAAGTAGGTGGTTTCATAAAATGGACCAGCGATTTTATTTCTATGCATGTCTAATATATTTTGGTATAGGACAATATGTATGTTATAATGAAGAATATAAATAATCAGAAGTAAATAGGAAAGACACAAATAATTAGATAGATAGATAGATAGATAGATAGATAGAAACTGAATTGAATGCGAGAAAAAGAAGCTACGAAAGTTAGAAAAGAAGAAAGCTGATTGGATAAAGGATATATATATATAAAGGTAGGAAGCCATAAATATAGAAAGAGTGAGTATATGATTTTTTCAGAAATTGGTTTATTCATGTAAGGGAGAGAGAAATACATCGATATATATATAGACAGCGAAAAACAACGAGAAATGAATATAACTAGATATTTATCACATTGGATATATATATATATATATATATATATATATATATATATGTGTGTGTATATATATATATATGGGGAGAGAGAAAGAGCGATTGGGGAGAAATGAATGTAGATTTATCTGTAATAGAAAAAATAAGCTATTATGGTAATAGACGTTTCTTTTATCTGAAACTTTAGACATTCATTAACCTAACAGCCAGTGGTACTGTCCACTTAAATTCATAAAGTCTTTATAGTAAAGCAATTTTTCTGGAAATATGTTTCTCATGTCTATGATCACTTTTTATCTACACTGCGTACCAAATTATAATCGAGATAACTTTTTTCTAATATTTCAAAATCCCTCCAATGAATTCACACAAAATTTTTACACCATGTTGGAAACACTGAGCTGCACAATCACTGAAATTTTCGTATTGATATGCACAATGTAAACAAACCGGCGCCATATTTGTTATCAGCATGGTGATATTACTGTGCCAAATTATTAGAAAGGTTTAGCAAAATTCCCAGAATTGAGCAACGAAAACGTTTATTAATGTTGAACGTGAATATTTATGATCAAAAGAAGCTAATACATGAGATAATCAAACAAATAATAACAGATACCAACAAAGGCACAGTTTTAAACAAATTAATATGGAATGTGCTTTCCCTGTTTTGAAATTACTTGAAAAATTCGACGATCCATAGAATTTGTTATTTGTAGGATTCCATCTGCTGTAATGCCGCGAGATATGTCAAGAATTGCTTTCCATAACTCAGCGTTGCTCCTGAATTGTCGTCCGTTGGCGTACAGTCTTCGCTTCATGATGCTCCAAAGGTTTTCGGTTGGGTTCAAATCCGGAGAATTTGCTGGCTACTTCATTTTTCGAGTTCCATCGAAGTCTAACTTTTTCAAATATAAATCCATATACTAGTTTAAGTTTCAATAGGGGTACATAGGTTAAAATATCACCGGCTCATATGCCTTCCAAGTTGTCAGAAAAGGATTGGTGGTTTATCCTCTTTTCTCAATTTAAGATGTAATTTTATAGGTGCTTAACGTCTCAACGTTTTGCTGTTATGACAGCGACTCTTCGTTCTAAGAATAATTGTTTGTCAGTTTTCTGGTCGCTGAATTCCGTCTTTTAGTCAAGAGCAAACAATTTGGTGGTGTTTAAAGAGTCTGTTTTGTCGAACAGTAGCATAACTTCGCATTCATTTGCAGTACCATACCGCGCAAGGATAAGTGTCTTCGTAAATACTTCCGCTGGGTAACACTGAATTCACTCTGCTTTAGTGTTAATTGGTTTGTGTTGCATTAGAACACAATAATAACAATCTTTTGGCCTTTTATATCTTACATATTTTATAAGTACAACCATGTTTTAATGAAAACCTTAAATCATTCATCAAGAGATCACCTTAGGCTCTCAACCATTTTTTCTTTCTTCAAAATTTGTGGTATTCGTACAATTGTCTCTATTGCAATTTTTTCTTTTGAAACGTTCTCTAGATATCTCAAAAGTTATGGAAAACTAATGAAAAATCCAACTCTGCCACTGAATTCTCCATGGCTAAATATCTTCCTTTTGGTCCGACAGGGTTTTACAGCAGCTAGTTATAGTCTTATATTCCAGAACATATTTCATGGCGCTTACACTCATTTGTCTTATATTCTAGAAAATATTTCAATGGCAAAGGAATTATCGGATGATATTTTCAGGTACTTTTGATTCTTGTTATTAGGCACAATTACATATAAGTTCCATTGCTGTCTATTCATCACAAAACTAGCAAGTTAGACGAAATATCTGGCTGTATGGAATGGCTCTTTTTATATATCTATATATCCATTAATGAACATATTTGCGTTTCCATGTCAACTGAATAACTCATTGAATACCACTATTCCATCTTTTTACCTTTCAGTTGCTCAATCTCTCAGTCAACTAAGACATCTCACCACTCGTTTCCCCAATAATCCACATTAACTTGACTTTTTAAACGATCTGTTTCTTACCTCTTCTCCTGGTTCTTTTCGAGGATCGCAAATTTATCCACTTGGAAATTCATGTCACACTCTCTTGATATTTCTTTTGACTCATCTATTATACATGAACCTCCGGATTCCCAAAACACTTATGTTACAAGTGAAATGCGTGTGAATCATTTCGGGATTATCTTCGGGATACGCCTTTGCGTTAAACCTTTAAACTTCGAAATGGATACTATGCAAATGAATGTTCTTCTTTGGTCAAAGCCGGCATCAATGCTTTTGCATTATCTTTGAAATCTCAGATGAAACTGCAGATTAAGCCGCTCTAAACACAATTAATATTTTCCTGAAATGTCAAAGTGAATGGTTCAGATCATAACATACGCATTTTTGTTTCCGCTAGTAATTATTGATGACATATTCTCAGTGATGCTAAATATTTGTTCGCTGATAGGATGAGCCACCTTATAGCATTTCACATATTTCAATCTCGTATCTATTAGTTTCTCTATGGGTTAAGTAAATTTAGGTCTTCATTCCTTCCTCTCATCACACATTTTAAAATATTCTCATCTTCTGATTAAACGGAAAACTTTGCTAGCGATTTCCCTTTCAACTCTACTTATGACTAACCTAGAATCCCAATGCCTGAGCTTCCCTTTAGAAGTGAGTATCTACTGAGTCGTATGGGCGTAATTACGTTCGTTGATTCTGTTGTCATCTCTAAACGTGATCCCCATAAAAGATGATATTCCTGCAATTTTCCTAAAGCAAATTGCATCTAGACCGTCGTTATTTTCTCTCTAAGCTCTGAAATAAATGTCTTGTTTTCTATTGATTCATAACTCGAATTACCAACTTATTGTCTTTTTATCTATTTTCGGCAAAATATCATTCCAAATTGAATAAACATCTCACTTCACAGGGCCTTTCGTCAGACAATCAACATTGCTTTCGCTTGTCTACGTCTACTGCCGGTGTGTTAACGGCTGTTTCTGAAATAAACTGTCAAGTTTTAGAAAAGAATTGTTACTATTCAGATACGAATTGTTAAGCTGTTGTTTTATATATCTCGAAAGGGTTTGACAGGTTTTGATATACTGATATTTTTCACAAACTGAAGGGTTATGGTATTACTCGTCGTACTGTTTATTTTATTCAGTCTTTCTGATCCATCCCGGAAATTAATTGTTCATGCGCGTTCCACAGATCTTTATCTTTGCACATAATATGTTTCTAATTTTTATCAACGACATTTCCGATGTAATTGTTTTCTGACTCGATTGTTATCATGACGACGCAAGTATTTACGCCTGCTCTAATGGTAAGTCTGATAGGTTAAACTGGCAGGTGATCTCTAAAATGAACATCAATGTAGATAAATGAGGCAAGGTATGTCATGGCCGTCTCAGACTGAAACTCTTCTATTTTACTCGGAGTAGGGAACATGTTTTTGCCGTTCATCGTCATGGCATCTAACCTTCCGGAGAATAAATCATTTCACCTTTACGGTCTCAATTAATGTAATGTTATGAAGTAGAACGTTTGTTTTGAATAAATTGCTTGGTCTGATTCTAATAAATTGTTTCCACTCTGTGGTGTTAGGGAATTTTCACTCGACAGAAATTATCTTGCACCTACACAAATATGCCGTTCGTCTTTGCCTTGAATAGTACTGGCAGTTCTGGTCTAGTGTTTCTGTTATATACTTAGACATTCTTAAAAGAATAAAAAGAAAGATGGACAATGACGATTTCATTCATATTACAATCACAGCAAAGTAATATTTAAATATTTTCATGGTAATTAATATCATGAGTTTTTATCTTTGATATCCCTGCTTTATGAATTCAGGCGTAGTACTCGATTGGCAGCGAGGTTATTATTCTGGTTGAATTTGTATATATAACCTTATGTTCTATGCTAATATCTTTTCTTGTCGCACTTCCTGCTTGTGGACACTTCTTCCAGTGTTTTTCTTTCCTGTCATGTTCGATGTTCAGACATTTAAATGCGACGTTCTTTTATAGTCTTCCATTTCCCCATTTCATTTACTCCTTGGTTTTCCTTCACTGTCAGTACCTCTTTGAATTTTAGTAGCTTTAACGACTTACTTTCGGCGAAATTATAAAATATTTATCTTGCCCTTCTTCTTGGAACACATGGTAGAGTAATTTGAGTTTTATTTGAACTATGCATATGTATATCATCAACATAGTCTTGCCTCATCAACAATAGACTGGCCGGAGAATAGAATCCAATAACGCTGTTTCTATTAGCTTATTACACTGGGATGCGGTATGGAACGTTTAAATAAACAGTGTCCTTTTCTATAAATCTATAGGAAGTGGTTAAATAGGTTTGTAGACTCTTCTTATTCGTAAATACGATGAAATTTGAAATTATCCGGAGTTGCGTCTTCATCATTTATGTACGAATTACTATATGATATAATTCATCTATGAAATGAAAATATTCTCTGTGTCGGTACAGGTAAGACTGTTTGCAACGGATAACATTAAAAAGACTTCATAGATAGATAGATAGATAGATAGATAGAAACAGACGGATGTAGCTATGAACCGCTCTAGATAGATATGAAAAGAATGACATAGATATGAACCGATATATATATATATATATATATATATATATATATATATATATATATATATATATATATATATATAGAGAGAGAGAGAGAGAGAGAGAGAGAGAGAGATAGATAGATAGATAAGACTTCTCATATTTCAAAAAAACAAGAGCCAAAAAGGATGAAACAGGGCTTGATACTTTAATTCAGTTTAATTTTAATAATTATATTGAGGTCTTTGGCTCTTGTTTTTCAAACATGATAACTCTATCTATCTATCTACCTATCTATCTATATATATATATATATATATATATATATATATATATATATATATGTTTGAAGACATCTTATGTAGCGAAGGAATTTATTTTTTTTAAATAATAATAATTTAAGCTCTACTTTTGTATCGAGCACTGTTTGTTAAAAAATAAAACAAAAATACTAAAGAACTCCGGATTATTTACCTAACGTGTTCTTTCCTATTTTCTATATATTTGCACACACACACACACACACACACACACGCGCAAACACACACATATGTATGTGTAAATATATATATGTGTGTATATATATATATATATATATATATATATATATATATATATATATATATATATTATATATATATATATATATATATATATATATATATATATATATATATATAGTGTTCCAATAATTTGTACCGATTTTTAAATGTGAATTATGTTTAAGCGTCTAATGATTTTCCTCTTTTTCTATCAAGGTTAACATCTTGAGTCTTTGGCAATTTAAATCATGGAAAGATTACCTATCAAACACCGTGTTGAAGATTCAAGACTGCAAGTGAAAAAAAAATTGTTCGTAAATTCCAACAATGGTGTCAGATGTGAAATCACCATTGCATGCGCATTTAGCTGAAAAAATTACTGCAGTGCACGAGAATGTGGCCGAAAATGAAAAAAAATTTAGTCGTCATTGTGCGCAGGAATTGAACCTCTCTACAACAATGTTACATTGTTTCCCATTGAACTTTCGATTGGTCGATTATGTTGACCAAAAAAATTGCGAAGTGAACGAAATTCATTTCTGTTTGAACGTCCATTTTCGTAATAAGCTTCGATAACATCAACACATTGTTTGATTAATATTTACATGGTAGAAATTGCTAAAGACTTAAGTTCTTAAATCTGAAAGAAAAAAAAGAAAACAAAAAACTTTAAACCTAATTCACATTTAAAATCGATCCGATATATATATATATATATATATATATATATATATATATATATATATATGAGTGTAGGGGGTACAGAGAGAGAGAAACAGGGAGATAGATAACCATACCTATGTTAGCAGGACACATTTACATAAATGTAAATGCTGGTGGCACAATATAGCTGAATTCATGACGAGTGACTAGAACATCCAGCAAGAAATCTATACACAAATCCAGGGATGTGATAGAATGGTTTTCTGGTAAGCCATCTATGGAATAGAAACGCTAGTGCAAGATGAGTTAAAATGGTAGTGAATGGTAGAGCGAGAGAGAGAATATAGAGAAGGAGATGTAGAAAGCGGAAGAAAAAATAAGATCTTCATAAAAGAAAGACGTATAGAGAGAAAGAGAATGAAAACGAGACAGAGATTGTGGTACATGACAAACATGCGTACACTTATTTAAACATTTAATGATAAGCGATCTTGCTAATATATGTGTGAGAATATGATGAAAGGCTATTTTCTTTCACCCATTAACTTCAAAATACTTAGTAGTATACAATTTATACCATCCTATTTACAAAGTCATTTTTGAGTTCATAATAATAAAGAAAACGGAAATTGAAATATACGGAATCAAATAAATCATTAGAAAATTAAAAAAAAAAAGTGTGGAAAAAGAAAGGAAGAGAGAAGGAAAAAAGGAAGAGAAAAAACACAGAATGAAGAACTTAAAGATTGGAAACATATAGTAATATACAAAAGATAGAATGAAAAAAATGATATATGCAAAATGGAAGAATGAACGACATAGATAAGGAAATGGATAAAAATAAAGGTTGAAAAAATATATAGGAAAGAAAAGAAAAAACAGAGAAAGAATGTATGGACGAAAGAATGAAAGATGAAAAAAGAAAGAAATAAAGAGATAGAAACAGAAATACATTGAGAAGTATTAAATACAGCTACAAACAAACAGAACGAAAGAAAGAAAGAAAGAAAGAAAGAAAGAAAGAAAGAAAGAAAGAAAGAAAGAAAGAAAGAAAGAAAAGAAAGAGAAATTAAGAAAAAGAAAAGAGATTGAAAGAAGATATAAGGTAGGGGAAAAGAAAGAGAATTTATAGAAAGAATTAATGTAAGATTAAAAAATGGCATTTATACGAAAAAAAGAACGAACAAATTAAATGGAGAAAATAAAGAAACAGAAAGAAATATTGAGGAATGAAGGAAAACAACACAGGTGTAATTAAAAGATAATGATAGACGAAGAAAGAACGGAATACTAAGATTCAATAGGAAAGAAGACGGTAAATGATGTAAGAAAGAAAGAAAGGATTACAGAATAACATACGTTATATAAGCAGAAAGGACGATATAAAAATGAATTAACAAAGAAACCAAAAAGAAAAGTAGGTGAAATTCGAGACAAATCTAATTAGGTAGATAAAAAAAAGCCACCATGAGCGTCCATAAAATAATTAGTGATCATAAAAAGTTTTCTTTCCTTTTAATATTTGTGATATTTTTCTTCGTTTCAGTTTTACGTCTTTCTTCACATTGTCTTTAATTTTCTTGCTGTCATTTTCGATATAGCGTTTTTCAAGCAAGCTGCGAGTGAATAGCGTCAAGTGACTTGTCGACGAGATGAGCATCTGCAGTTCTATGAAAATCCATAATCGGAAAAGGCGAGGAGGGCGGGAAAGCGTCGGAAATTCCCAACAAGTTGGCCGAGTCCGTACGATGATCTCCCTTGAGAGCAATGGGGAAATATAAAGGGGAAAAAAAGGAAATCTTCCTTTTGAGGAGGTAAGAAATTCACTTTATTTCTTGTCACACGCAGAGTTATGTTCCCTTTAATGTCGGTAAATTCTCTTCACCTGCTCACTGGTAGAGGTAGAGGTGGGAAGCGTTAGTCAGAATTGCCTTTGTTGTCTTGTCTTATTTACTATCAAGGTTTCTTTTATACGGATTTGACGAGGACGAAAAGATCGATTACTTATATTACTCTTTGGAAGTCTTCCTATTCTCACAAAAGCTTATATGCACAGGTACACGAAGTAACTGAAACGTAGGTTTACTTCGTACACATATAGGCGTTTAACAGAAAGGTATGTGAACATAGTCATATGTATGTATGTATATATATATATATATATATATATATACATACATACATACATATATATATATATATATATATATGTATGTATATATATATATATATGTATGTATGTATATATATATGTATGTATATATATATATATATGTATGTATGTATATATATATATATATATATGTATGTATATATATATATGTATGTATGTATATATATATATGTATGTATATATATATATATATATATATATATATATATATATATATATATATATATATATATATATATATATATATATATATATATATATATATATATATATATATATATATATATATATATATATATATATATATATATATATATATATATATGTATATATATATATATATATATATATATATGTATGTATATATATATATATATATATATATGTATATATATATATATGTATGTATATATATATGTATGTATATATATATATATATATATATATATATATATGTATATATATATATATATATATATATATGTATATATATATATATATATATATATATATATATATATATATATATATATATATATATATATATATATATATATATGTATATATATATATATATGTATATATATATATATGTATATATATATATATATATATGTATGTATGTATATATATATATGTATATATATATATATATATATATATATATATACATATATATATATATATATATATATATATATATATATATAAACAAATAAATAAATAGAAAATGGTATTTTAAAGCTATGTAGGACGATGCATTCCTATATGATAATATTTTCTTGTCTTCCTTTCGTTGAGAAATCCTGAATATTCATAAATCGATCATTGGATTAACTCACAAGCATTTTAAATAAATAAGTTCTGTTTTTATTTTTTTAAAATCGGTATCACCCCATGAAAGGCGATAAAGCCACTAAGACACAAAAGGTCACAGGGTATGGAAGAATTAGAAACGGAAACATTAATAATGAACAAGAAGACAAAAGAGTGATCACGGGGAGAGTAAATAGCGAATGACATTGCATTTAACATTTTTCAGGTTAAAGTTGGGTGGAAAGGATGGAGCTGGAAGGGAGTTCCGTAAACGAGTAGTGTGATAAAAGAAAATGTTAGCATGGAACTTACCGCTACTTCTAGCCAACGGAACATTCAACTGGTGAGATCTTAACGCTAGGTTAATATTGTGCTTAAATAGTAAAAAAAAAAAAATGTCGAGATGCCAGGGTGAAGAGCTCATCCCAACAATTATCATGAAAGTATTTATACAAAAGACACAGGAT
This sequence comes from Acanthosepion pharaonis, assembly GCA_903632075.3. Lineage (NCBI taxonomy): Eukaryota > Metazoa > Mollusca > Cephalopoda > Sepiida > Sepiidae > Acanthosepion > Acanthosepion pharaonis. Next base: position 1,377,847 of record CAHIKZ030000946.1, read on the forward strand.
AGCATCCTTACCGCGGTGATAAAGTTACTGAAGCCAGGTCAGGCTAGTAATATTGCTGATTCTTTGGATTTTATCAGCGATATAAAGATAAATAACATGGTCACCGTATCATATGTGGCAGCAATATTCTAAGCATTGATGAATTATAGACTTATAGATATGTACTAATTACAATAAGTGGGTTAAATTTAGCACACCTATTTATTTAGTGCTACAAAAATAAATGATATTGATTAATGTAATTTAAACAGACTTAGTAGAAATATTCGTACGAATAGAAATTTCTGTGACGGAACAGAAATACCATTATTCCGATTTTACAAGTCAAGTGATTAAATACATTGTAGATTCCCTAATAGACGATTCTTGTGATCACTAAATGCTTAGCGTTTCTACTCTCTCTATGTATGTTTCTATTTTGGTAACGAGTTACATTGTTAACATTTGACTAAAAGAGCTGGTATTTTGAGATGTCATATATTATTTTGTACATGCTTAATTTTTCGCATATAGTCACACCAAATAACACATGTCATTTATACATGGCGGAGTTTATACTACATCTGAAAGTATTACTTTTGGCGGTTTTCTCCGTATTTATTATTTTCATACATAAGGCATTATCAAAGTGATTTATTTTCATCCATAAGGCATTATCAAAGTGATTTATTTTGTTGATAGTGTGTGAATAAATGTATGCATTGCTTTTTTATTTGTAGATTTCGATACTACAATGTCCCTGAGTTTGTTTTGGAGTTTGTTTAAAAGTGTCTCGGTTCAAACCTGCTTCTTTTTATTGTAACGCATCCGTTCAGAACATAGATGATAATGGCCCTTCACTACATCCTATTTTTATAAACCTAAGTTTTGTTTATCCCGATTCTATCTCTCCAAATTTATTTTCTGTCATTCAGTTACAAAAGCAATTTATCTCTGACTGTCCACCACACATTACCTTTAATATGTCATGTGGGTATCAATTTCTCCAAGTCTACATTTCTTATGCTTTTTCACAGAATTATAAATGTCTCTTTCTGATCAAAACTGAAAATTTCCCTTTAGTTTCCAATTTTGTAACTTTTTCGTAGCTTACATATATCGTCCATGGAATTATTATAATGTAGAACAACAGCAGGCTTGATTCTAGTCTATTCTTGAACTGTGGAAATATTTTATCGCTTTCGCTACCTCGTAGAAGGACAGATATAAGAGTTATTAATTAAGCACTTTTAATTTTGTTCCTTACGAAAATTTTCAGGTTCTTAATGCTTTGCTTAGATTCTTCATAATTTAAAAATCGCCGGCCAGTTTTGACATACACATAAAAACGAAGTACAAACATATACACCTACATGCACATATATGATCTCGTGACCGAGTGGTTAGAAAATTCTGAAAATGAGACCAGGTCTCGAATCTGACCATGTTCGATTTATCAGGAAGATGACATCTTGATGTTATCGTCCTGGAGAGAAATCACAGCATAAGGAATCGTCAGAATGAGCCAGAAAGCAAAACCACCCCTTGTGGATGAATATGTGCAGACGGATTTGATCGACGATGTTTCTTCTCACACACAGTCTCAAGTCATCCTGGCCGAGAATTTGAGCGTGCTAGCCCTGAGGCGGTCTCTGGCAAAAAGTGTAACAAAAGATCAATCACCCTGGTTGCAGTATAAATTAGATTTTTCCTCTGTGGGTGGCGAAGAAAGAAAAAAGTATTTACACTATTCGGACAGTGGCCCTCATCTTTATTACCACGTTCACAAGGTTAAGGTCATTGTACACCCCGGCCATCTTCAAGTGATATCCGTTGGAATTTCTAATTGAAATCCTTATTTAGCCCAGGGGAGGGCAACAGTCCCAAAATTGTAAATACTTGAAATAGTTACAATGCATCATCTAAGAAATATCGACAGATGTTAAGAGAAATGGTCCTGAGAAAGAGTCAACAAGAGGGATTGCCTAACCACGTTAGCAAACAATTGGCCATGCATTATTATTTTTGAAATAGAGTAGAAAGTAAAGTCATTATATATATATATATATATATATATATATATATATATATATATATATATATATATATATATATCCAGGATGCGAAGACTAACTTGTTGCCATTTTATATTTTTAATTTTACGCGTTGCTTGTTTTTGTCTTTGTCGATTGCACAGTATAGTAAGGTCAGTTGGACAACATCTGTGAGATTAAGAGCCACAACATGTCGTAATTCCCTCCGACAAAAATTGGGAAACGGAATGAAGTTCTACTTGGCATTCCTATCGTAAGCATGAAAACGAACATTTCCGTGTCTTTAGGTTTCAATCTGAGGACGGTGTAGAGGTTTCGGAAACAGTTCGATGAGTTTGTGATTACGAAGTTGTTTCGGGCGGCGTTATGACACCATTCATCTTCCCATTCATCTTTTGACTCAACACGGATGCATACATCATTGATGAGGTAATGCTGCTCTGGGTCAAAGAGGGTGGCTGCGGGCAGACACTATATCTGGCAACATGACACTGCTCTATGTCACACAAGCAGGTGAACTCAGTCATGGTTGTCAGACAATTTCTGTGAAAATATCACCCATTATATCTGAGCACTTGTCTAATCAGACTGCAACCTCTTTGATTATTATGTGTGGGGCGCAGTTGAAATAGAGACTATTAAAACTCTTTGTAGCATCAAAAATGAACTGCAGGGAAAGATTATGGTAGCATTCAGCAAATTAAACAAGGCGACCGCCCAGAAGAGATGGAGGAGATTCCGAAGTTTTCTGGCGGCTGTGGTTGAAGCAAATGGCGATTTTATTGAATTACATTTCTCTTTAGTATTCCAAGGTACTTTTGTGAAATACATGAAAGCTTAATGGTCAGACGTGGAAATAGTAGTCTTATAAGATTTTCAATACACGTGTGAAAAAAAAATAGGTAAAAATAACACGAAGAGCTTTAAATTTAAAAATCAGGAGGTCAGTTGTATACGCTACCTTAGTTTCAACCTTACGGTATCAAGGTGGCGGATTCAGCTGACCTCCGATATATATATATATATATATATATATATATATATATATATATATATATATATATATATAGAGAGAGAGAGAGAGAGAGAGAGATATACAGAAACAGAGAGAGAGAGAGATACAGAAACAGAGAGAGATAGAGATAGAGAGAGATACAGAAACAGAGAGAGAGAGATACAGAGAGAGAGAGATACAGAGAGAGAGAGAGAGAGACATAGAGAGAGAGACAGAGAGAGAGAGAGAGAGACAGAGACAGAGAGAGAGAGAAAGAAAGAGAAAGACGGAGACTTTAAAATCAGAAAAAATTACACAAAAATTAGTTATATTTAATTAATATATATGTATATACATACATATATATATGTGTGTGTGTGTGTGTTTGTGTGTGTGTGCGTGCGTGCGCGTGTGGGTGTGCGAGCGTGGGTGAGTGCGTGTGCGTGAGTATGTATGTATATACAATTTGTCAGTAATAAAATACCATGCTCTCATTTTAACAGACCAAAAGAAAAGCATACATACTACATATAATTTTCATACACCGACGTAAAAGAGGAATAAAAAACGTAGATAAGTATATAAGAATTTTTCTATCATTCATGCCACAGATAATTTAAATCTGCGCCTGAATGAAAATGTTGGTGAATGCGTTAAAGAAAAATACTTAATCTATAATTATTAATTTCGGCTTTGAATTCCTAAGAAAATAATAACTGTGTTGGGTTGACTGTGTCTCGCTCGTTTCACACCGTCAAAGAGAGGCAAGGAAAGAGAAGAAAAAAATAAGCACATTTCGTCATGATGGTATATTGAGAAATATTATTAATAGCTGAAGAAAAAATCGAGGAAAGCCTACATGAAATACAGAAAAAAAATCAAGGATATAAATATAAAGGAAAGGAAAAATATGTAAATTACACACACACACACACACACACACACACACATATATATATAAAATTAATAACGTTGTGCTAAACATATTCAGGCACGCATATCTATCTATATATCTATCTATCTTATATTTATATATATATATATATATATATATATGTACATATATATATATATATATATATATATATATATATATATATATATATATATATAATGTTGTGCTAAACATATTCAAACACATATGTATCTATCTATCTGTCTATCTATCACTTTCTCCATATATATATATATGTGTGTGTGTGGAGGGGGTGCGTGTGTGTGTGTGTGTTCATTGTCTATTTGCCTTCCATTTTTGTCAGTGAGGTTCAAGCTATACAAAGCGACTCGAGATAGATCATTACGTTAGGATGCAGTTTGTACGGAAAGGAAGGAGACAGAACGGTTAACCCTAGCCATGAAAAGGTTAAGATTGTAGCGATCGGGTAGACGTTCTCTTGGAAATCGTTTCCACGGAGGTGACGTACGGAGAAGAATCTATTCGTGTTGATTTTACTTCTTACCGATGAATTACGGAGGAACTGTGTGTAGTTTGTTGCAAAGTAAGTGAAATGGCGTTTCCTAGTCGTGAAGGTTAGAAATATCGGAACAAGGAATTTAGTTCGCCCAAGCACTTTCCGTCAATGTAGCGATAGTGCAGCGTGAGTCTCGCCACATCACGCCTGTAAGAAAGGTGTTGTTGTGTAGAAAATAATTCTTCACCGCCAAGGACGCCGAGACGCGTCTGCACTCTATCAAGACGGCAACGTGATGACTGGGCAGTTCTTTCCTTAATATGACAACATTACTCCATTTTGGGCCTACTCTGGCTCTTCTAAAAGTTGAGGATAGCCCGTGGATCTTTATAATTACTAGAGCGGTACAAAGAGCAGAAAATTTTACCTGCATCTTTAGCAATTCCTTGGGTTGTATGCATTCTGCTATAGGTTATTTGTGAGTTTAAACCACAATAGTCTTTCTGGACACAGTGCTTCTCCGAGGGGATATCCGTTCATCGTGACAGGCTCTAGATCGGGTTTCTCCGGAATAGATTATTCTAGTTCCACATTCCATGCCACTTCCGTACATCTCAGTATGATTTATTTCTCTTTAATTAAATTGTCTGCAGTAGCCAAATTTTGAACTAACAACTCTTTTCTTCAAGTCACTAGATTATTTCAACCAACGCATTTGTCCACTGGACCAGATAGGCGAAACGAAGTGTTTGTTTCAAAATTCAAATCACTTGAAGAGCCGGAGCGTACAACGGCCGAAATGTCAGGAATATATCAACATAGATGTGGATTAATATTTCGAACAATGTAAATAATGTAAATGATTACAATATCTCATCTCAGAAATATAGACAGATATACAAACAAGTTTGATTAAAAATGTAGGCGAAAAGGTCTGTTTGTTTAAATTGTATTATATTTTACCAATTTTAAATAAAATGTTGAACTACAGCAGAACGATGTATATTAGACAACTACTAGTAGATAATACCAAAATACACCACAAGACTCAATGCAAGGAAATATTTAAAAATCTCGATGTTCTTATTATACAAAATAAACATCGCACACTAAATAAAATAACTTTTACCATAGGAGTAGGTATAATAAAGTGCATACGATATAATTATTGTGTGCACATATTTTACCAGCTTTATAAGAAAGAAAGAAACAATTCACGTTTCTTTCATGCGTACACGTTCCTAAAAACCGTTATACAAGAGGTCTCACTAAGCCATTTCAAACGTTCCGCTTTCCAAAGAATAACAGGATGCAGACAAAGCACAAACATTATATAGGTTCTTGATAATAACTGCGACAGTCGAAAGTACTTAAATAAAAATAACAAAATATGAACATTGGACACTTTATGCACAATTTCGAGCCGAATATTCAACAGCTTATCTTGAAACTGGAAAAATAAAATAAACAAATTAAAAAGAGAGACCTTGTCGGTTCTTTGTAATCAAACTTTTTGGGTGAATATTGCTGATTAAAAAAATTATGTGTGTGTGTGTATCTGTGTGTTTAATAAAACATTTCTGTATTCGTCGGCACCAGTTAGCATTCGAGTATCGGGATCGTCATCCTCTCTCCGTATTCCATTTCTCTTCTCTGGTAGGGGTTTACGAAGATGGCAGTAAAGAGTTGCGAGAAAGAATACACAAAGGAGTGTGGTTAGTGAACGCGGAAAGGCTATTTGGGCTCTCTTGACAACATGTCGATGATCCTCTTCATGTCCAACGCGAGGAAAGCCAATTTGCAACAACGGTTTACTAGGTATCAGGGCCGATGTTGGCCTGTACCATGAATGCTTTCAACCGATACTTGAAGCGCCATTTTGGGCCTCCGCGTAGCCTCTTGTCTTTGGCGTGCTCGGCAAACAGTGTGAGCTAATATATATATATATATATATATATATATATATATATATATATATATATATATATATATATATATATAACGTGTGTATTATAAAATATGCAGTTTTCTTCCAAATAATACACATGCAACGAAATACATAAGAGGATATAATAACATTCAGTTTTGCATGAGATTAACACAATATGAAAGTAGGACCGTGTATGTAGATTTGAGACCTGCATGTTAAAGTCATTTTGTCTTTAATCTATCAAACATTTAAATACTAACATACCTTTCTGCGTTATTTATTTATGCCTGATCGTCCATTAATTTACCTGCAGGAAGCAAAGAAAATAATCCCATTTCTTTCCCATGTGAAAATAAAACTATTCAATATTAAGAAAGCTTTTACGTCTCTTTCATTATTCTACAACGTCCCTTATCTTATTCCCATAGAAAGATATAAAATGTAAACAGTAATTCTAGGCTTCGGGTTGAAATCTTCCTTATAGACAGTTTTTTAATTAGTAAACTTTGTTTGGCACAAGTTCATTAATTTGAAGCACTCTCTTAGGATTGAACAAAGTCACTGCCAATTATGAAAGAGTTCAGCATAAAAACTTGACATCATAAACTTTTATATGATATTTACTTATATATATTAGTAACACTAAAAATAATTTTAAATTTATGTGGAGCCAACATCTGTCTTCCTTCAAATATAATGTGTCCGTAACCAAATATTCCTATCCAAATATTTTTGGCAGTTAAAAGTTTCAAATAAAACACTCCCAGTAAAATGGAAATTATTTAAAAAACGAGGACTTTCAACTATACATATATTTGTGCCTACATGAAAAGTTATATATTACTAAGATCCTTAAAAATAAAGATGTATTAAGTCAAAGAAAACAAATAACTGTTTCTGGAGTCATTGCATTATGTTTAAGTTCAAGCATAATTCATTTTTTAAAAATTGCAATTATATATCTATTATTTGATCTCAAAAAAGGAAGTTATATATGCGTAATTAAATTTCTAAATTTTAAATCTTATTTTTCAACAATACTATATCTAGAGTATTAATAAATATAATACATGTGGTATTTTAGATGTTCAAAAATAAAAAAATATAAATATATAAGATATCACTTAATATTTTGAAGCCCCTGTTATACAACACCAATGATATATATATATATAATTAATAACAGTCACTTATAATACCATTAGGTGATATTTATTTCATTATATAATAATAATTGCTCTGTCTCTGACATAGAGCTCCTACTGGATCTATATCATCTTGGAAATTCCATACGGATTACAACTATTTTTAATTATAATAAAAATATTGATAATCCGTATGGAATTTCAAGAATAATATATATATATATATATATATATATATATATATATATATATATATATGGGGGGGAGAGAGAGATAGGTATAGTGTTTGATAAATAAAATAATTAGACATTAGCAACCGTATACGCGCGTGCTGGGGTGCATACACAGGTAAGCAAATAATTAATCACCAATTTTAGCAAATGAGGTATGAACATAATAGTGCTTGGTGTAGTTAGAATGAGCAAAGAAATACATATAATTAAATATACATATTCTTTCGATTTGGTGTGCGACTTAAGTTTCGTTGATTACCCAACGCAGCATCGGACATATATAGCTTAAATATCTTGATCTTTTTTACATATATATATATATATATATATATATATATATATATATATATATATATATATATATATTTCTTTCATTTTAACTACATTTAAGTTTTTTTGTTTGTTTTTTCAAAATTTCTTCATTCTCTCGGATTTATATCCATTTACACTTGCTTATATATATATATATATATATATATATATAGAGAGAGAGAGAGAGAGAGAGAGTTAAGTAACGAAAATCCTGGCAATCTGTATGGATAATCCCAAGGATGATGAAATCCGGAGAGCTCAATGTTAAGTCAGAGCAAATAATTTAGTTTAAAGAAAAAACAGATCAATTTAAGGTTCCATTAGTAAACCTTAAAGTTGTCTGTTTTTTCTTTGAATTACGGGTGCAACCCAAATAATTAAGTTGTTCCGAGCCGTACGGTTAATCTGATAACTCACAAGGGAGAAATAGGTTTGTAAAATCCGATAACTTCAAAACTATTCTAGTATAATTTTATCACCACTAATAGGACACTGCTTTCTCCGATCAAAAGGAAGTTTACATTATCATCAATTCTCCATGGTTTGATGATTTATTTTGACTTCTGACACCAGATTTCAAGTGGAAGGCATATATAACATAATTTGCTTTGAGATGGTGGAAAAATTGTTGACTCCTTATACTTCTGCGGAAGCACCTCATTATTTCTTCCCCTCTTTACTTTAACAATAGATAGATAATACAAACATGGGGAATGTCCAGGTTGGACGTGCTCAATTAGTAACCATGAGAGCATTCCTAAACGTTTACATATTCTTGCAAGCGATGGCATTTTCCAGCCTACGGACTTTCTTCCAAAGAGGCAGCTTTATAATTCTATCAGTATTCTATCGCTATCTAAATGGCAAATATTCAAATGAGCTTCTCTCTTTTGTACAGAAAGATATAACCAGGACTCACCATGCTACATCTCGGATGTGAGTTATCTCATGGTAATTGTGCGTATAAGATCTTCGCTAGACTTTTTTTTCATGTAAGCGTAGCACTAGCCTGTCGTCGAAATCTCATCAGATTGCATCAATGTAGCCGTAAATTCTACGCTACCACTTGCTATCGCACTTCTCAATTGTGGAACTCTCTTCTGGTTCCATGTTCTCCAGACAATTTAATCTGCAAGAAATTAAATGTAAACGCTATGTACTAGTCTAATAATCAATCTTTTCTCTTCCCCCTCATTAATAACGTTTCTTTTCCTAATTCTTTCACACCAAGTAACCCTTTTATCTTAATGGCTTTAATTACTTGCTTCGTATAAAATTTATTAAAAATTAATTTCCGCTCTATTAAATTTGTAATTTGTTAATTCCACTTAAAAAATCTCATGCCTGACAACTGCTAATTTGGGTTGCCATGTTCTGTGTGGATGCTTCCGTGAACGCTACAATTATAACCTCTTTATTCAACAATAATTAATTACTATCTTACTATACTGTATATCCTGATATTTTTAAATATTATACATTACCAAGCGTCTTTTGCTATGTCGGTGACATTAAATGTTATTGTAAATATTTTTGCGTTTTCATTATTTTCTACTAATTTCTAGACGAAGTTAATTTTTCATCATTGGCTTTAGGTTTTTGAAAATTTTTAAAATCCATGGCTGGCTATCCTTTCGTAATATGCTTAGTAGTTTCACAAATTCGCTTTATTGGTTGTTCTATTTCCAGATTTTATTGTCAACACAGTATGATATGTCAATTCCCTTTTGTCTATAATATTCATCTGATGTTTTTGAATTTATGCTTTTCAGTACTAACGATGTTTATCCTCTCTCGTCTAATTTCAGGAATAATACTGAACACAGAATTAGATAAACTGTTTCTGCTTTCTGTCCATTTTGGACAAGAGAAGTAAATCTATTGTTTTAATTGATGTTACGATGATGTTCAGTTTGATATTACTCATGTTACTGTCAAAGATTTGAACCAGACAGTATGCTTTTGACGCTGCTAAATGCTGACAGGTAAATGCTTTACAGATAACGACATGAAATACTTCCCCATATCAAAAGTCTATTCATTGTCAAACACCTCCTTTTCTAGATGTAGACGGTCTTCATGCCTACAATAAAAATATCCTTCAATATATTTACTATTATTTGCTTGAATTATTGGATACTTAAAGAAATTTAGTCATTTTTAATTCACTGCTCGGAATAACATTCACTTTTATTGACCATTTTAATTTTAACATAACAAACATCGCATATTTTCTCCAATCTCAGTCCCGTTGTAGTACGTTTCTAAAAGTTCTAACTCTTCAAATTTAGTTTTCTCGTTTTTTTTTTTATTCATATTTTTGCATCATCGACATCTACATAACTGTATTTTTTATCCAATGAATTTGTAAACATGTGTCCTCATTTACAATTCCGTCGGATATTGGCGAGCATTGTTGTGACTCTGATAAAGTCTTGTGTGAATACGAAATCATCGACTGAGATGATTTTTATAAACTTATCTCAGACATTCGCCTTGCTGCAGTCAAATCGACTTACAGTCAGTCAAAGCGTTGGGTATGAATTTTATCAATATTCCGTCTATTTCAAAATATGCAAACAAAGTAAATTTTGGTTTCCGATGGTCATATATATTTTATAAGCACATTTTTGTATTTGCTCAATATTGACCGTTTTTTTTAATAAAATTATTTGATACATTTTATCAGTATTTTTAATTGTATTTCACTAATTCATATTTTCATCACCTAGTGAAAGGTCAAACATGAATAGGAGTCTTTGGAGATACGTAACTGGATTTTCTCATAGTAGACTGTTTTTCATTTGCAACTAATGTGATGATAATTATCACTAACAAAAAGTAGAAAAGAGAACTCTGTTTATTTAGGTCTCCGGTCCTATTTCAAATAAATCAATATATACTTTTTTAATATAATCAATAATAGTTTTTGATATAATTAGTCATGTGTTTGTTACTGTTATATGAATCATTTTCTATATATGACTTACGAAAACGTGAATGTTTACGTGTGTGAGAAACAATCCTGGAAGGTGTTTTCTTATTGAGGCTAGTGGGATAGTAATTTCTACAAACAGGATGTAGATAACAGAACTCTGCTTATAAAGGCTGATCTTTATAGAAAGGCAAAAACTTAGTTGTTATTGACAGGCAAACATATAAATATAGATTAAAACTCACGCTTCTTGAAAGCAACTTAGCCGTGGTTAATCAAAATACGATTACGACCACGAATCCTGGAGTACCCTGTCCTGGGGTACCCTGTCCTGGGGTACCGTGTCCTGGGGTACCGTATGTACTGCAGCCGCAGTAGATGTGGCGTTCTCACAGTACATGTGATAGAGAAAAAATACTATTAATTTTCAATTATATAAAATAGGTGCCGATTTAAAGTGACTAACGAGAAGAAACTGAGGCTAAGTAGGAAGGAAACTAAGTGTAAAGAAACTATCGTTATCAGGCATGAACAAAAACAGTCTAAATCTTCGTATCAGTACTTTGCGGATTTTTTCACCGGTTTTGAGTAGCTTTTTACAAAAAAAAAAATAAAGACCATTTATTTTCTAGCAAATATTCTCAGGTTGATGCTTATTACTGAAATATTTAATTACGCTAAACCCACTAGTGTTGCTCAGAAGATGTAGCCGCATTATACACGATCGACATGAACAATCCAGGATTTTCATAAAAAATACATGGATCGCAGCGTCGTAGTATACGTGAAGTAGACTTACACACGAGTATATGCGGCAAATGTCAATAAAAAATGTTGGCTAAAATATTAGTTTGATTAAAAGAATTTCACACTATGAACTTTTTGCAAGAAATAAAGATAAAAACTTTTTATCTACTGTTGGTCGGACTACAGGATTTGTAAAGTAATGAATTCATAAAAACAAAAATTTATACTTATATACAGTTCCAAAAAATTATACTCATATACAGTTGCAAAATCTTGCTATAATTATATATATCAACTATTTAAACACGCACCAGTAGAATTTCTGCTGGTATTGACCTGGAACTTTCGAAGAGTTTATTCTTCCATTATTGAGAAATATTAGTCAACAGAAAATTCAAATTGCAAGATATTGAACTATTCACGGCTACTACAACAAGTGCGATTTATTGATTGATTAGTTTTCTACGATGATATAATGGAATATGCATACACCTGTGTTCCCCTCACTGGAACATGATTGGCTGGTATCCTTCATAAATGCCGACGGACGTGTAGGTACGAGAGACAAAGAACCTTAGTCTGAGAGCTAAGTCTATAACGACGCCAATTGGACTACGCCATTGATCTACACTTCTTACCTGCGATAACGACGCGTACCAGTCGATTACTGCTACCATATTCTACTTGGTTATAATAGACAAAACCACTTACCTACTTCGTTCAAATATATCCCTTTCCGGGACATATCATACGACATATCAACTCTTTACAGGTTATTTAAAGCCAGAAATATTTTTAGATTGAAAGATTTTTTCTTAACATAATAATGATTGAGTGATAAATGTCTTACTGATTAACCCATAGCTGTAAATAGAGGAGATCGATTCATACCTAATCAGAATTTCATGAACACACAAGAAATTATAATGTTACTATAAAGTTAGGGATCAATTCTATATTACCATCAATATCAACATCTGATCTCTTATTTTGTGGCCACAGTAGTTTCTACACATCCCTTTTCCAGACTAAATAAAACACGCCTCTAGTAAACCAGTATTTCATTGACTGAGTGAATCTTTTTCTAAGGTTTATCAAACATTTATTTGAAGCCAGAAGATATTTTAGGTTGTCAGGTTTGTTCGTTTTTTTTTGTGTGTGTGTGTGTGTGTGTTAATAATAATTTAGTGATACAAGTTTTACCATAGCTAAGGGGAGAATAGGTGGATTCGTAACTTTTCCAAATGTATTTGAGCGTAAAGGAAAATATAACGAACACCACGGGAATTGGAGTTCGGCTCTCTGATTGACATTTCCTTGCCATTATACATTAAACCATCCACACACCAAAGTTTATCGCACCTGGTATTCTCAAGCAGTCACCCATCTAGTTGCAGACCTGGTCAAAGTTGCTTAAAATCGGTGGTCATACCGGAATTGGTGTTGCAAAGTGATGTGGCCTCAACGCTACGACTAATACGAATTATTATTATTATTATTATTATTATTATTATTATTATTATTATTATTATTTCCTTTGCTTTCTGGTGTGTACTCATTTCTTTGCGGGTCCCGTCCAGCTATCTAACATTCATTAATTTTTCAACTGACCGTTGTTTGAGAAAAAAAATCAGATCACTCATATTTTACATAGATAAAGCCCTTCGTAAAGTGTGGGCGATAATAGGAGAACAAATATTATTTTTTTGTATTATTATTATTTTTTTTATTTTCTTTGATTTCTGGCGTTTACACATTTCTTTCCGGGTCCCGCCCAGGGACCTAAGGTTAGAAATGGCGTCATGACACTTTCGACTGACAAAAAAAAAAAAAAAAAAAGATTACATAGATAAAGCCCTTCGTAAGGTGTGGGCTGTACTTGTTAGAACAATTTTCTGTATCTCCTTGAGGCATGGACTTCCAGGTATCCCTTCAATTAGTCTACTGGAATCTTTTCCAACCAGTCCTAGGGCTCCAACTACAACAGGGATTGTTGATGTTCCCATATGCCACATTTTCGCGATTTCTATTTCAAGGTCCTTGTACTTTGACAACTTTTGAATATCTTCAAAGATACATTGCAGTCGGCAGGACTGCCATATCAATAAGGAGGCACCGTTTTTGTTTATGGTCTTTAATAACAATATCTGGGCGGTTGGCCTTGATTGTTCTGTCAGTGTGTATTGTGTAGTCCCATAGAATTGTAACAGGTCCTATCTCTGTAACCGGGTCTGGGTGGTGTTCATACCAGTTTCTTTCAGTTTTCTTCCCGTAGAAGTTGCAGATTTTCCAGTGCAGATATTGGCCCACTCTGTCATGTCGGGTTTTATATTCAGTGGGTGCCAACACCGTACAACCTGCTACAAGATGATCAATCGTTTCTGGATATTTATCACAGAATCTGCATTTTGGACTGACACAATATTTTAGTAAATGTATTTATCACAGAATCTGCATTTTGGACTGACGTCCTTTGATTTCTGATGTGAACTCATTTCTTTCCGGGTCCCGCCCAACGACCTATGGTTAGAATTTGCATCATGACGTTTTTCACTGAAAAAAAAATACATAGAAAAAGCGTTTCGTTTGATGTGGGCTCTACACGTGAGAACAAATTTTGTATTTCTTTAAGGCATGAGCTTCCAGGGATCCGTTCAATTAGTCTACTGGACTGTTTTCCAACCAATCCGAGGTCTCCAACTACAACGGGGGTTGCTGATGTTCCATGTGCTACATTTTTAGGATTTCGATTACTTCTTCTTCTTCTAATTATTATTATTATTATTATTATTATTATTATTATTATTAATAATAATAATATTTTATGCTAAAATAAATTCAAACGGTCAGTTAGGCTCCATGCGTGATACACGCTTATGCCATCATATATCTTTCGAGACAGATGTTTTCCCGCAGTAGGTGGCTATTTCTTTCTGCAGTAGACCAGTTGCCATCCAAGGCTATAGAACCCGGTTTGCGCTGTTATTTACCCATAACTGGGAGTGGGGAGAAGGGGAGGATTCATACCTTTACCAAGGCTATTAGCATATAAATGAGTGTAATGGATTCGACTGGAATTCGAAACTCGGTTCTCCGAATCTTCAATCGTCAAATGTTAATGTTACTAATGGACGTGATGCTTATCAATTTTTTTTATTTTTATTTATAGTTTAATTAATTTATAGATTTATTTAATGTTATCGCCATCAGGTAATGTCATACATATTGATATTTTCATTGTCGTTATTGTCTAATTCATAATATCTTTATGTGTATACTTTTCATTATTGTGCATTTGTTTTTGTTTTTTTGTTTTTCTTCAGACTCGTTTGCGTTAGAAGCGTGACTAGCTTCTGCAGGATTGATTCGGTCCATGGCTATTTCGTAAGTATCGCTTCATTGACAAACATGCTTATGGTGAGGAGTTAATGGTCCGAGGAGCATTTTGTTTTTCTTTCATTCAATTTTCGACATGTATGGCCAGACGTACAACTAAGAGATAAAGCAATTACTTTGTACATTTATCTGGAACATATAGCAAATTGATTGGCATAGATTAACACTGAGTATGAATAGATTTATGTGCTCTACATATTTGATAAACTTAAATTAGTATTACATAAATAAATATGAAAGCAAGAAATTAGGTTGCCACTTCATACCACAATGACTAGAGACGATTCTCTTGAGATATTTTGCACCATACCTGACACAAGGCCGGTCAAATATATCTGCATTCTCAAACAGCGTATTTAGCATATCTGATCACTTTCTTATGCAAAACGTCAAAAAAATATGTACAAATTACTAAAGATTTAATAGATTTTTATATTTAATGCGGCATTATTATTACTTATATTATTTACATTATATCGTCATTGCCATAGTCACAACGTTCCGGCCGCTGTACACTCCGGCCATTGCACGCTCTGGCCTTCTTCAGGTGATTCGAATTTCGAACCGAAGCATTTATATCACCCACCGAGATAGATTATTCTAGTTCCACATGCCATGTCACTTCCAGATGTCTCAGTTTGTCTCAACTCTCCAAGGACACATGGCCAAGTGTATAAAGACGTTGTTCAGATCCAGTGGCTATACCCAAAGTGTTTTGTGTTCACTACCATGCCGCTGCAGTGGAGATCCAAAAACTTGGACAGTTGACTTAAAGGGAAATAACTGAGAAATCTGGAAGAGGCATGACACGCGGAACTAGAACAATCTACCCCGGCGGACGAAATGAATTGTTCGTGTCGAAATTCCAATCACCGCAATACGGCCGGAGCGTACAACGACCGAAACGTTGTGGATATGACAACGCAGATGAAGTTAGCAGTACGAATAATTTAAATAACGCAAGTAACCATGATACCTCATCTCAGAGATATAGAAAGGTAGTTTTATTATTATAACCTTTGTTTTTAGTAGATACGTGGATTTGAGTAAAATATCCCCTTTATTTACTTATATTATTTATTTATTAATTTTTTTAAACGGTTTATTTTGTCTACCGGTCTGCTCATCTTACTTATTATAAAACGCAGATTGTGTGTGTGTGTGTGTGTGTGTCTGTACGTTTATATATGGGATCATATTTCCTACATTTTTCAACCGATTTCAACAAAACTTCACAGGACTACGTAAAATTAACTTGTGGTGGTTCTGACAGCATCAAAAATTGGAAAAACACAATTGTTTCTGCATGAAATCAATTTGAAAACACGATTAAGAGGCATCAGTGAATGAAAGGGGGACAACTCATATCAAGTTATACTTATTATAAAACCCAGGTCGTTTGTGTGTGTGTGTGTGTGTGTGTGTGTGTGTGTTCATTTATATATGGGATTGGATTTCCTACATTTTTCAACCGATTTCAACAAAACTTCACTTTTTTTTGGCAGGTAGTGTTTCTTATTGTCTTGCACCTTTTTCTTTATTTTTACATTCAGAATGCTTTAAAAATTCCATTTACAAGACAATTGTTTATAATAAAATTCTCTTCAATCGGTAGAGACCCATAACGATTGAAAACAATGTCTTTGTTTAAGTTTGGGTTTGACCAATTCGTAAAAAACTAAAAAAAACTAATTAAGACATGCGTGTCCGTCAACCTTAAACAATAATCTTTCTCAATTTTATTTTTCAGTCTTTATGATGGTCAATACTTGATCTATCTCTTACTGTTACATCCCCGGGCAACACCGGGCTCTACTGCTAGTTTATAATAAGTTAACAATAATTAGCTCTATTGTCGGAGGGCAATGCGAATACGAATCTTCGTCCATCGTGATGGGAGAAACGAGCATCTGATCCGGAATGTTATAGAGTACACGGTTATGGGCGGTAAACAGGCAAATAAGATACTAATTGCCTTTAAGCAACATCTCGTTCAAATTTTTTTCTTGAAAAACATTTTTATCGAACATCTGGATTAAAAATAAAATATATTATTCTACATATGAAACTAGTGGAAAGTGGTCAGTATCGGAGATCCAGTATTTATCGACTCTGTGAGTATATTAATTAACACTGCTCACTGTCAGATTCACAATGCATTACGATCTTCTAAGCAAGTGTAGTTTCCCCATTCTCTCCACACACACACACAAACACACAAACACACATAGATAGATAGATAGATAGATAGATAGATAGATAGATAGATAATGAACATGCAGAGATAGATAGATAGATAGATAGATAATGAACATGCCTAGATAGATAGATAGATAGATAATGAACATGCCTAGATAGATAGATAGATAGATAGATAGATAGATAGATAGATAGATAGATAGATAATGAACATGCCGTGATAGATAGATAGATAGATAGATAGATAGATAGATAGATAGATAGATAGATAATTTATACGACAGGATATAAGTTGAATCCGCTACCCTGGTTTTAACCTTACGGTATTTCAGGCAAGTTTTATCAAATGACCTCGTAAAGCTTTATTTTATTTTTTTTTAACTAACACACTTTTAAATAAACGAACGCTTTATTATTTTCTTTTAAATAAATAAACAAACAAATGACGTTAGGTGTAATAAAAAGAGGAGAGGAGGATATGAAGAGGGAAGGAGAATAATAATAATAATAATAATAATAATAAGAAGAAGAAGAAGAAGAAGAAGAAGAAGAAAAGCTAGGGTATTTTAAAAATTATCGGTGGGAGAGTTAAATTGAATTTTTTTATTCAGCTTCATATCTGCTTAAGAAAAATTTCTTGATATTATGCAAGGACAGAAAACCTCCGTTTCTGCTTCAAATGTATTTTGGTGATCCGGAAAGGCCATTATTGCTGTTGGCAGATGTTGCAAATATCGCTGTGCCTGTTATCAGGCTTCGCCTCTTTTTAAAATTTGCCAGCTTACAATTGTATCCCGTTGATTTTTATCTTTTATATTCCACATATGTTCGAAACGAGCTCTCCTAGCAACTGACGTCTTTCACATAGGAAAAAAGTTAACAACGATAACTGGAAAGTAGAATCTCAGACTGATGCCAAATCGGTCGGGTTTCGATCCAATCTTCTAGCAATCGGATGTCTAGCTACACTGATGAGAGGTGATACAGTGAAACAGTCAGCTAGTATATATATATATATATATATATATATATATATATATATATATATATATATATTATATATATATTTGTATATTGTACCACAGAAGGAAAACGTAGCTACTGATGTACTATTTTCAGGAGAGGCTCTGCCTACATTTTCACCACACAGCACGTCCCTGATATATATATATATATATATATATATATATATATATATATATATATATATATATATATATATATATATATAAGTGACATTAAAGAGAACCGAAAATGTATTGTGATTATTTTTCTTGATGTCAGGCAATCGTTTAAATTATTTATTGAGCATCTGATCAATGATCACATTATACAAGTTTAATTTGAAACGAAACTCGAATTTTTTAAATTTTATACAAGTTTAATTCGAATAGATACTGTCATATATATTTTATAATTTAAACGAATTCATTTACATTTAGTTTACTTTTATTTTTCATTACATCATTATGTGATGCAATGGAAAATGAATATATCATACTAAGATAATAGGATATATGCCAAGACTGTTAAAATATATATCTATATCCATATATATCTATCTATCTCTCTCTCTCTCTCTCTCTCTCTCTCTCTATATATATATATATATATATATATATATATATATATATATATATATATATATATATATATATATATATGTATACATGCACGTATGTATATATATACATATATATATAAATATATATATTTACATACATACATACATGCATATAGATACACACATATATATTCTCATATATATATATTCACACATAGTGTATATATATATATATATATATATATATATATATATATATATATATATATATATATATATATACACACACATATATATATACACCCACCTACAAATATGTATGCACACATATTAAAAACACATATACATATACATACATATATACAAATACACTAGCGATATATATATATATATATATATATATATATATATATATATATATATATATATATATATATATATATATATATATATATATATATATATATATCGTTATATGCACTGTGTGTCTGGGTGTAGACATTTGATGGCAATATTCTTGTAACAAGATCTTCCTGGTTCCTGGAGCATACATAATCCTTTCACTTTATTATTCTATGATTCTATGGTAATCGATGGATTGCTTAGGATGCGAAGAATGTTGCTGCCTTGTAATATTCGAAGCAGTTGAGATAGACAGAAGCAATGCATCAAATCGGCGCTCTTATGAATTGGTTAAATTGGCCACAAAAACATTCTATAACTAAGTACAATTTTTTATGGGTCTGCCTTCATTGGGAAGGAAACTGACATTTTCTACAGATTTTTTAAGACTTTCGGAGTAAATACATGTGAGGGAAACAGGCCTTTTGCCATGGAAATTGGCGTGAAATTATTCCAGTCGATGCGCTTAGATTTGAAACTGCGTCATTAGTCCCAAATTCTGAAACCTCAGCACGAAATTGAGCTTTTACATGCTAACATGATTTTAACATTATTACTAAAACACACATCCATACGCGCACACGTCTCTCTATCTTTTTCTTTCCTATATATATATATATATATATATATATATATATGCGTGTGTGTGTGTGTGTGTGTGTATGTATGTATGTATGTATGTATGTATTAGTGCTTCTTGTGGAAATTTCTAGGTTCAGCGTAAAATAAAATCCCAAAATTCTGATGTTAAATCGGACAGAATCTGCCTATATATTTATAGGGAGTGAAAGTCATATATAATTAGAGTTAGTTAGTGTGTGTCTGTGTGTGCGCGCGTGTCTGCGTGTGTGTGTGAGTGAGTGAATAATTGAGTGAGTGAGAGAGAGAGAGAGAAAGAATCATACAGGTTAAACAATGTATTAAGGAACAAGAAAATTTCGTTACAAACGAGAGAAAATTAGCTGATCTGAATTCTAATATCATTCCTCCGCTATACCAGAGCTTACCAGATAATTTATCCACAGATTAAATGGAGTCATGAGACACAGGCATGTTGTCTTACAGGAGACTGCGTAGAATTGTTTGGACAGAGCATGATGGCAAAATTTTATGAAAATTAGAAACAAAAATTATCAAAAATATCAGTTGGAATATTTGGGACATATACAGAAGACAGTCTGCTTGGAGATTCTGACACTCAAGTGACACATTAAACATAAAAAAGAGCACAGGAAATATATACTAACCTCCGTCGCAATCTTGTGTAAAGGAATTTCAAGAAAGGGAATATGAAGTATAGTTAAAAAAAAAATTGCTATGAGTTACAAACAATAGATACTTGTGGAGAGCTACAGTAATACGACACACGCACGCACACACACATATACAAATATAACAATTTTGTATTTTGTCTGTTGACCTAATCTTTATTGTTTGTAACAGCGTTTCGGCCGTTTTGCCCATTGGCCTTCCTCACGTAAATATCGATCTGGGTAAACTACAGTGTATTCTAAACTGAACCCTTGATTTAATTTACACTCTGTTCTCTTTCCATTAATCATGTCTAGGTTTATCGTCCAATTCTTATTTTTATTTGTTTCTGTTCAGTTATTGCCTGTCCGCTTCCACCGAGTGTAAGTACACACTTCTCGACCCAGGAATTGAACTCACAACCACTACATAAGCAAATTCACAACCCAACGCATTGTCCCCTTGGCCAAATCAGAAAATGGCTTCCAAGCAACAAATTCTATTATTTTGGAGAGAAGGCTTGATTAATATTAAGCGACCGTACACTAGAATTTACTCTAGGCTTGATTTGATTTATGTTGTTTTACGGCATATCAACAGCTCAATAGATTATTTAATGCTGATAAGTTTTTATAATAGGTTCGTTTGAATGGAATATGTGTTTTATGTGAGAAATCAGTTTGCAGATCTAGTTACATTGACGTAGTTTTGCAAAAAGGATTTTTGTCGAGAGCCAAATTTATTGCTGATAATATACATTTACTTTTCTAAAAAGGTATTGCAGGTAATATTTTTTAAATGATATATTTCTTGTATTTTTAATGCAAAAATCTATTTTTATTCTTGCATAATATTTTGACCCGATTTTAGGGTTAAATATTTGCCCATAGCGAGAACCCCCAACAGGTGCTACCACAGTGACAGAATTTACTGTCTCGCAATATAAATTAGATTTGAACTAATTTGACTCAAATATGCCTTGAAAAGGGACATGCGCTTGGATTCGCATATAATTAATATAAGTTATTTCAGTTTATCGCCTAATCTTACTAAATTAGTACTTGAAAAAATCTAGGATAAGCAAATTTTAAAATTAAAACCTTAGACATTAAATATATATAAATAAATATTACAAAATACTTAAATCTGTTAATTAATTATTAATAACGAAAGAGTTGAAATAAAAATAAAGCGTTCGGTGGCTTAAAATGGATCGCGTTTTTTATTTATATTTTTATATAAGTAAACCAACATCTTGTTTTGAAATAAATTTATTTTATTAAAGATGTTGATTCATCATGGAAATGAAAATTTTCTGATATATTTAGTACATGAGTGCATATATTTTGAGCTTACCTTGGAAAGTTTGAAAAAAAGAGTAAAAATTTACATATGTTAGAAATGATTTAACAACGAAATAAAACGTGTCACACGGAATTCCGAAAGCCTATTTGAATAGCGAAAGATGCATTTCAAAAGCTATACAAAGTATTAGGGAACATGAATAATTTCGTTAAAAACAATGGAAACGGTAATGAACTCTAATATAATATCAGTCCTTTTATTTGGCAGTGAATATTGGATATCTCCTTAGAGATGAC